>LPNX011166085.1:167694-193660 GCA_001517045.1 Pseudotsuga menziesii
TTATAAATTTATGGAGTATATGTGTTATTTATGTTGGTTATTATGATAGAAATCATTTTTATCATTTCATTTGGAATCAGAGCCCCTTCTTGGGCTAGATTCCAGCCTGTGAAAGCCTTTTGGTTCTTAACCGGTATACCAGGGTTTTCCTGGAATTGTGGTCATTGACCATAAAATTCATTGTATCCCTCCATGTTCATCTCTCTCTTTCTATTTCCTCTAACTCCTACACTCCATCCAGTGCATCATTTTTCCTCCTCATCTATTCCTTAGTCCACTCCTTTTCAGCACCCTCACGTTTCCTCTGTTGTAATCACTCAGATTGCAAGGTTACCGAAAATACACATATAGGATCATATAATCATAATAGAGATAAGAGACAAGGATAGTAGGTTGAATAACAACTTTATATTACACAATAACACATGTGGGTTCATACAAACATCAAACTGAACCAAGTTCGTATCTAGCTCAACAACCTATATATATGATTACAAAACAGTTACAAATAACTACTTGTTAATTTGGTCAACCGACACGACCTATGGATGATGACCTAATCTCTAATTAGTCGGCTAACCGACTAGCTCCTCCAACATCTCCCGAAGGAACAAAACCTTTCTTTGTCCAGAATAAACAGGGGAGGCAACAAAATAGACTATCTAAGTAGTTTTTACAATTGTTCTGTCTCATGGACTGTGCTATCGAATGGATGGTCGTTTCTGTACACAAATATCCACAATGGATTCTGCTGTCACTACTAGTTTATGCTGAAATTATGTCCAATTGCGAAGTGCTTTCTGAATATCGATGGTCAGGTTTGTAATGCTTGACATGGTCGGCATCTTCTCCTGTATTGACAGGTCTATAATATTATCCATGTCGGTCCCCAAAAATTGTGCCTTCTCTTCTGCCATGTCAAGTAATCTTTTCATGTGTGGAAAAATCTTATCAAGTATGTCGAGGCTAGGTATTGTATGATTTATCCATTGATGTGCTTGTTTTTCTAGTTTCTCTAGTTTTGTTGTTTCCAGTACTATCTGATCTTGTATTGTACTCTTCATTTCTTCTGGTAGTCCTTGTTGCTTCTCCAGTGTTTTGATATGATCACGAGTGTCACGAAGTTGTTGGAATACTTGGCCATAATATGTATACTGATTTCTCAAAACTTCTTCTGTAGTGGTGGACTCCTCAAAATGTTCTTTTAATACCTTATATGCTTACGAAAATGATGTAAATTGTTGTTTTAGTAGGAAAAAAGTTTCTTCTGGTTTTTCCTCCTTCTTTGTTTGTAATTGTGTTTGAATATTGGACATGACACTTTCAAACAACTAATAGGATATTTCCATTGGTTTGTTGGTGTCAGTTCCTGCTGCTCTTTGTAAACCTGTTTGTGTTAAATTTCTACATTTTGTCAGAAATTCTATCTGTTCTACTTTAAGTTTCTCAAATTTCTCTTGTTTTCTTTATTTTCTTGTTCTTGCTTCTTTATTAAGTGCTTCCAATAGTTGATCCAATTCTCCATCCCATAGTTTTGGTGTCTCGACTGTAGTAGTCGGGCCTACCTGGTGTAGGTGGATAACTTTCTGTATCTATTGTGATGTTGATTGTGTCAACTATTGCTCTTGCTCTTTCCTCTTTTTGTATTTTCTTTTTGTTTATGCCAAGAATGATGTGCAACCTATACTCCTACTGGTATTGTTTCGAGTTGCTGCTTTTATCCTATCAGCTAATCTCCTATTAGCTGATCTCTTGTCGATTGATCTCCCATTATATTAGGATATTGTTGAGGCCTAGAAAATCCCAGGTACTGATAGAATGGATTCTCCCAAATAAGCTTGTTTATTGTTTGGTATGGGGAATGCGTCCAGTTTACGGTCTGGTTACTGTAGAGTTAAGTAACGGTTTAAATCTATTTTACCGGTTGTGGCCCGGTCCACCGTTTATGTGATTTTTTTTATGTTTTATTGATATGCAAGTGCTTAAATTAAATGCAGGTGATCAGGAAGCAAAGGGTTTACAATGTGATGTGTAGGTTCTTACATCCCATCCTCTCTCCTTTGTTCCTAAATCATAGAAAACAAATAATAGCTAAGCTAAACTAATCTAATGCTAACTAACCTATCCCTAGGGAGCAAGATGATTATTTGTATGAGTAATGTATTGTATTTTATGCACACAAAATTTTACAGATAGCTGATATAATGAACACAACCAAAAGATTAACATAGAGATAGCTCATTATTTATTAAAACATTCATTACTCATTTGTTGCACAAAAATCAAAACAAGAAAATTAAATCTTTCACGACTAAGAAATAGTTCAAAGTTAGAACGATCTCATAAATTCGCATAGTCAGCTAGCATATAAATAGTTTTGTCTAGCCATCCACACAACATGGATTTGAAACTCAACACCTCCTTCTCCAGCAGAAAATTCGATCCTCTTTATTATAATAATAAATAGTTCGTCTTACAATAAGTCTTTCATATGAGAAAGCTAGAAAATTCTCCTTACTATTCGACTTCACCTACATTTATACATCTCAAAAAACTCTTGGTTTTCCTGCCCCTTGGGATTCCTTTACATTCGGTTACAAAATATTTGTCTTTTAGTGTACTCATGAATTAAGAGATAAATACAAAAATGATCACAAATATATTTCCATGTGTCAAAAAGACAAAACACTTAAGTGGGCCCATTTAACTTAGAAATGAATTGCTTCCATGCCTTAGCATCTGAAGCAATTATCTCAAACTCGGTTGGCTCCAAGAATCTAACCGTGACTTCATGTTTGGAAGCCTGAGCCCTTATGTCAGCCATCCTGGCTGGGAGTATTCAAAACTGATCTTCTAAAAGGCTGTTACTAACTGCAGCTTGAGCAATCACATTTTTAATCACCCTTTCATCTAAGTTCTTTATCAATTGTATTCCATGCTCCTCTTCCTGAAATCTAGCATGTAGTTGCCGCAATGTTCTTCATGAGGTGGAAGCTCATCCAACCTCCTCTTTGATGATGTCTAACATATGTTATAGGTTATGAGTACTTTCTTATAAAACTCCCTTCATTTATCTATTGTCTTCTGGACTGCCTCTATTAATTTCTCAGCAGCTCTGTTGCTGAAACCTATTAGTTCATACTCAAGATGCAGCCTTTCTGGAGTTTTGACTAGTGCATTTTCCGGAGGTTCCTTGGTTGTTTCCAACCATGTCAATCGTCCTTGAATGAATTCTACAATGTCTTGAGTTTTTCTTTGAAATTTGATTTTCTACAATCGATATTCCACTTGTTTGACTTTGAATACTTCTCCCGCGACCTGAATCTGCATTTAATAGATCTTATTTCTGAGAAAAAGAGCATGATTTATTAGAGGTGTTATATCTGTCCTTTGTTCATTTTCTTCCTTTAACAACACATACAAAGAACTCTTCCAAGCTTCTAATCCCGCCGCTTCATTTTCATGTTGTTTTGTTCGTTAATGAGCTGTATACTTCTATGCTTCTATCTCTGCAATTTTGTTTTCCAATTCCCCTTTCTCCTTTCTAAGTTTCATGTTTGACAGCTTCAAATTATCCCACTCTTATTCTAGAATTTGATGCTCTTGTTGAAGCTTTTCATAGTCTAAAAGAGTAGCTTCATACTTTCTTTTTTATTCTCTGTAGACTCTTTCTTCCTTCCTCAAGACCTCTTTCATCTCAGCCATTTTACCCTTGCACTACTCAAGGGTCTCTGTGAGCTTATCAATATTATGATCATTCGTATATGCATTTGCAATGCCCAAGGAGGCCAATTGCTTCCGGTTATCTTCCACATTTTTCACTACTCTTCTTTCCGTGACTATGGTGACTGGGGGTTGGTTTCTTATCCTCAGATTCTTCTCTGTCTTCCACATGATTGACTTCTTTTTGGGATCAAACTATACATCTTCTAGGCATGCAACCTCATACTGCTTTGATGGAGTGAATGGCACCAATTCCAACTCAACTAAAGGGAGATTTCCCCTAGCAAGTATATTTTCTGAAGTGGATGGAAGGTCTTGAGGGTCATTTCGAATAGGGCTCCATATTTGATCCTCACCACCTACGTCATCCTAAATTTCCTTGTTTTGTTCTTTTGTTAACCCTTCTTGGTCTTGTACTTCTTGTTCCGTATTCAAAGCTTCTTGAGCTATGGCCTTTTCTCGCTCAATAATATTTTCTTGGATAGCCTCCTCTTTCTTTCTCTTTTCTTCTTCTCTCTCTTTCTTGGCAGCTTCTTCTTCCTTTTCTCACTGCTTCTCTTCAGCCAAGAGCTTTCATGTGCCTTCTGCCAATCTTCGGGAAGTCTCTTCTTTTACTTTTCTGGCAGCTTCCTCTTCTTGGCTTTTTGGTTCTAGATTGATGCTTCCACTAACTTTATCCCCTACTTCTAAGGTCTTCTATTTCAACTTCTTTTTCAAGGTGGCCATGCTATAAATGTTCCTATACATTTTTTCCTCTTTTTCCATGTAGTCAGCATACTCGAAATGTACTTTGAGTGCTACCTTATAGGATGCAACCTTTCCTTGAGAATCATTCCGGTGAAAGTAATTTTCACCAAAATGGAAATTTTCCAGCTCTTTAACAAATTCAAGGGCATTATTAACCTCGGTGAACTTGTAACTACCCACATAGAAGGGTAATGGTGGAACACAACCTTCTTTAGATCAAACAAGTGGCTTCCAAATCCATTCAGGAAAAGTTGTCTAACAACTTCTTTGTGGACTATATAGTATGTCACATACTTTGGTAGCAATGAGGGCACTTTCATTCCCCCATACATCCTCAAATATGTGCCTTCTTCTAAGAAGAATTAATCCCCATATTCTTTAATAGACTCCAAGGATCCTTTAGATAGGCATGGACATTCTTCTAGAAAAGTCAACTTGTATAAGGGCATCAAGAATTCTTCACAGATCATCTTATAGTGATTATGATATTTGTGAGACCCCAACATCTGGTAAGTTGTATATATAGGGGCTTTCCCTCCCTTCCATGCACACTTTATCCCTTTAAACCGATGGCGGTAAAGTATGCAGTCCACTAAGAAGGAAGGAATATAAAATTTAGACTTTCCCAGGTGCAAACCTTCTTGGGATGCTTTGATAGAGGTGGACAATTTTTTGGCTACTATGTCAGACCAGTTGAAGACTGTTCCTTCCATAGCTATATGGTATATCAGTGCAATCCACCCAAACTTGTAAAACTTCCCATCATCTTTTTCATAAATCTTGTTCAATAGCAACACTATTAATCTGTATGGGGTCCTTACATGAACTGTCTTATACTCCCCCAACTGCTTGTGTCTAAAATTCTTTCCCTCAACCATCATCTTCTTAGTTGTGGTAGCATAATCAAATTTCAAGCTCTTCACCCACTCTGGTGTCACACTAATTTCCTTTTTGGGAAATTTGTATGATGTTGATACAAATGCGGGTGCAGAGGTTGCAAATCCTTTGTTCTCTACATCATTCATCAACATCCCTATTGTGTCTATCCTAGGAAAAATCCATCCAATGATTTTTGCATAAGGAAAAATTTTCAGTCTAGTGGTCACCTTGGTTATCCCAGATCTCAGCCTGTTATCATACAGTGCAAGGTCTTCCAACCACGCTTCTAGAACTTTCTTTTCTACCAGCAAGTGATCAATTTGACCCCATTTGAACTCGGAATCAGCTCCAGTGATTTCCTGTGTATCGTCATAAATGATCTATACCCTTGGTATGAGTGTAACTTCTGTAACCTATGCATCCGAGTCATAATCAATAATCTTATCTTTCTTTTTACCTCTCTTCGTCATACTGTCGGGTGCGAGTGTTGAATGCAAAAAACCCAGAACAAGTTTTAGCATTTACATCATTAAAAATTATGCAATAAAACAAACTGGATATGATATGGTACGTAAATTGTCGAACAAAATCATCAGTATTTTGTATTACCCTGATATCTTCAACCATTAGGTCAAGACAAACGATGCAGGTCAGTGGGTAAAAGTTTGGCAATAAAACCTCTGGACATAGGAAAACCTCAGCCTCACTACCCTAGGAAAGAAAACACTACCTAACTACTACTAAAATTTTTTGTACTTCAATGCAAAGACCCTAGAAGTTTCACAACCCAAAAATCCATGCTCCGACGCTCAAGGCGGCGATGCCCTAGGTTCACATCTTTGGGTTTAACATCCCATGGCCAACAAATATAGCACTGAAACCTACATGGTTTTCCTGAGATGAGGAGACTGTAAACCCTAAAAATGCCCCAAGGCGAGCACCCAGTCTGCTCCATACCAGGGAAAATATCAGGCACCTGGATAATTGTCATAACCTAACAGACTGCGGGAAAATACTTCTACGGTTGGACATGGTAAAAACTCAGCATAGGCATGGCATCGAGGGCAAGTTCGAATGCTAACAGGAAATGAGGATTCTTAAAAATGAAAGGGAAAACCCCCCTTTTAAACCCAAAACAAAACCTACCCAACCTTTGTTAGAATAATCAACCCATAGTTAGCTACCTTAGACATTAATTTAATTATTTTTGTCTTATTTGCCTAGTTCATGTGTCCCACCTTATGCAAGTTGTCACTTGCCTATCCATAGTGGTCAAACTTGCCTATTTGACTCATGCAGCACTTGGGAAACCTCAAGGAATCAATTCTTCTTTATTCCTGGCCTCCTAGGTGCCCTTCTGCTTTTTTTGCTTTATTGCCTGCTTTTTTAGTGCTTTAAGGCAATTGGGAAAGTTTGACTAGGTGAGGTTAACTAGTTTTTTGTCCTCTACATCCTCCACTCTTTTCTTCTTGGAAAAGCATGTATGAGTTGTCATTCCATCACTCTTTAGCTTGCCTAAGTGCTTTTTCCAATTCATGAACTCCATGACTGATTTGGAAACTACTTTATGCACCTATGGGGGATTTGCTTAATTTTGGTAAGCCTGCTTTTGACTAGATTCGAATTGCCTCCTCATGCATTCAAATCCCTTATGTAATTATTTAATGCAGCAACCTATTATGTTACATGGTTTTCTATTGTACACTGAGTTAATACAGCTTAGTGTTCAGCTCCATATTCAGTCTCTTTTGTGAGTGATTTTGCATGTACAATTGATAATTACTATGAGTAAAATTAATCTATCACTAGGATTAATTTCCACATGGTATCAAAGCTATTGTAGATCGATTTCTCTCCTTCAAAATTGTTTTTCAGGTTTGACATCAGTGACTGCGAGCCTTCTACTGACAGCCGGGACAAATTTCTAAGCTATGGATCAATCTCAGAAGATCATCTTGACTCCCTTCAACTTCTTTGAATGGAAAGCAGAGATGGAGATACTGTTGAGAGTGAAAGGCCTCTATGGGGTGACTATGGCAACAGAAGCAGAGCCCAATGCAGCTACAAAGAAGATTAAATGGCACAGCAGGAGGGATGAGGCCTATGGTCTCCTATGTCTAAGTATTTCCAGAGACCTCCTTTTCCATCTTGATGGATTGACATCACCGAATGAAGTATGGGAGAAGCTTACTGATCTTTTTGGAAAGACAGATGAGATAAGGGGACATAAAATAAAAAATGAGCTGATTTCCTTGAGTCCCAGTAGCGTTGAATCCCTACAACTCTATTTCTCCAAGTTCAAAGCACTTGTTTTGTAGCTAAAGCAATGTGGGATCGAAAAGAAGGATGATCAACTGGTCTTAGCCATACTCTCAAATCTTGGCCCTGACTATTTAGTGTTTGGTTCGACCTTCTATGCCACAAAGTTGACAGCTCAAACCTGGAAGATGCCTAGCCTTGCAGATTTCATGGAATCTCTCACACAAGAACAAGACAAGCTGGTGATGATGGGCACCATCAAACCATCCAAAGACCAAGCTATGGTTGCTGGAGATTAGAAGGTGGATTCAAAAAGCAAAAAGAAAGCTAAAAAGCCACCTGAGCAAAAGAGAGACAAGAACAAGTCTCCGGAGGAGCCACAAGGTTCCAAGAAGAACTACCAGAAGAAGAAGAATAAAGGAGAAATGAGCAAGTGCGCATACTGCAATAAGGGAAATCACACTGAAAGCTCTTGTATGAAGAAGCAAATAGACATGCTGACCCAAATCCTGGAGAATAATGGAATATCCCTTTCAGACAGCTCAAAGAAGAGAGAAGGAGGATCAAGTTCAGAAGACAGAGAGAGAGAGTTCATGCATTGGTTGCTGGCACATCAAGCTCACCTAGCTTCATCATTGATTCTGGAGCTTCTAGACACATGGTTTTGACCAAGGAGGCATTATCCTCACTTCACATGTCGAAAGAACCACCTATAGTACTAGGAGATGACTCTCTCACTGAAAGTTTGGGAAAAGGGAGGATTGATCTTGATCATGGTTAGTTCAGCAATGTGTTGTATGTTCCTGGTCTTTCCTCCAACCTCTTGTCAGTGTACCAGATGACTCACACTGGGTCTCCAAAGAAATTCATATTCTCCCCTGATGAAGTCGAGATCACAGAGATCTCAAGTGGTAAAGTCATTGCAAAAGGAGTTGCAAATCATGCTCAAAAAGTATACATGTTCTCACACTTCCTACCCTACTCAAACCCCTCTGCTCTTCTCATTCATGTTAATGAAGCAAGCAAGATTTCGCATGAAATATTTGGCCACCTAAATTACAAGTATATTTCTGATATTAGTGAAAAAGAGATGGTCATAGGGTTTCCCAAGATAAAATTTTCCAAAGGAGTCTGCCAAGGTTGTATCCTAGGAAAACACCCAGAGCATAAATTTGAGAGAGCTAGTCATGAGAGAACCTCTGCACCCCTCGAGCTGATCCACAGTGATATTTCTGGCCCATTCCCTCATATGTCCATGAGTCAGGCCAAATATGCATTGAATTTCATAGATGACTTTTCCAGGTATTGCTGGGTTTACATCTTGAAACACAAGTCTGAAGTTTTTGGCCTCTTCAAAGTCTTTAAGGCTTTGGTTGAAAACCAGTCTGGGAGGAAACTCAAGGTCCTTAGATCTGACAATGGTGGTGAGTATGTCAATTCTGAGTTTATTAATTATTGTTTAGATTCAGTTATTCAGATGCAACATTCTATCCCTTACACACCACAGCAGAATGGTGTTACCGAGAGGAAGAACAGATCACTGAAGGAGATGGCAACACGCATGATGGAGGCCAAAACTTTGCCACCAAAGTACTGGGCCGAAGCTATAAACTATGCAGCCTATATCTAGAATAGGGTGCCTCATAAACAGCTTGATGGTATGACTCCTTTTGAGGCATGGAGTGGGCACAAGCCAGATGTGACCCATTTCAGGATTTTTGGCTCAAAGGCTTGGGCTAGAATTCCAACAGAGAAGAGGAAGGATTTGTAGCCCCAAAGCCAAGAGTGTCTATTTGTTGGATACTCTAAAGATTCAAAAGAGTACAAGCTGATAAATTTGAGCACAAACAAAGCCTTTATTGAAAGGTGTGTTCAGTTTCAAGAAGAACCCCTAGCAGCAGTGGAAGTTGGAGAAGCCTCTTCACCACCTGAACCTATGAAAGTAAGTGAAGAGTTTGTTGAACATGCTGATTCTGATATGTCTGATAGTGATGATTTTATTTCAGACCCTAATAGCCCTACAAGGCCAAAATGGGAAGCCAAGACACTACATGCAGCAGGAGAGCTAGCTGGGGATCCCAATGACCCAAGGAGGACTAGATCTCAATTTGAGAGTGGTCTATGCATGAAGGATCCTATGTTTGATGAGAAATGATATTTGATGGTGGAATCAGATCCTCAAAAATATGAAGAAGCAGTAGGAGACCCAATATGGAAAGCAGCCATGAAGGAAGAATTCAGCTCACTCCAGAAGAGCAACACATGGGAGCTAGTGGATCTTCCCCCAGGGAGGAAGTTAGTTCAGTGTAAGTGTGTCTACAAGACCAAATTTTCTGCTGATGGTTAACCTCTAAAGTACAAGGCTAGATTGGTAGCCAAGGGCTACTCACAGGTTCATGGCATAGATTACAATGAGACCTTTGCACCAGTGGCAAAGATGGACTCCATCAGGCTAGCCTTAGCCATTGCAGCCTCAAAGAAATGGGAGGTACATCACATGGATGTAAAATGTGCCTTCCTAAATGGAGATCTCACTGAAGAGATATACATGCAGCAGCCTCAAGGATTTTCTACTAACCCTTCTCTTGTGTGCAGGTTGAGAAAGTCATTGTATGGGCTAAAGCAAGCCCCCAGGGCTTGGTATGCCAAGATTGATAGCTTCTTGCTATCACTGAATTTTGTTCGATGCAAATCAGATCCAACCGTCTATTTGAAGTTAATTAATGGTTCATTAATGATCATTGTGTTATATGTTGATGACCTTCTCATTATAGGAAGCTCAAAGGATGAGATTGCTTCCTTGAAGGGTGCAATGAACCAAGCCTTCTCCATGATAGACTTGGGGCTCTTAAGCCAATTCTTGGGGCTTGAGATTGCTCAAACCAAATATGGAATCAAGGTGCACCAGTCCAAGTATGCCTTGGATTTGCTGAACAAATTCAGAATGAAGGACTGCAAACCAAGAAAGACTCCTTTCCTTTCAGGAGTGAAGCTGGAAGAAGTTGATTCTTCACCTATGGTAAACAATACACTGTATAAGCAATTGATTGGATGTTTGTTGTATCTTACACATACTAGACCTGATATTTATTATGTAGTAAGTGTGGCTTCTAGATACATGGATCAGCCTCATGAGCTCCATTGGAAAGCAGCCAAAAGGATCCTTAACTTTGTTCAGGGAACAAGGACACATGGGATCTTCTATAAAGCAAAATATGATCTTGATTTGATTGGATTTACTGACAGTGATTGGGCAGGTGATAGCATAGATAGAAATTCCACATCAGGATATGTGTTCATGCTTGCAGAAGGGCAAATCAGCTGGTCAAGCAAGAAACAGAGTGCCATTGCACTCTCATCTACAGAAGCAGAGTACAGAGGAGTTGTTAATGCAACAACTCAATGTTTATGGTTGCAAGGGTTACTTGGAGAGTGTGGCTTCGAATCAGAGTACTCAACTACCATCTACTGTGATAACTAGAGTACCATTCGAATCTACAATGATCCAGTTCAGAAGCAGAGAACCAAACACATTGAGATCCATATGCAATACATCAGAGAGATTGTGCATGATGGCACCATTCACCTACTCTTCTGTTCATCTTCACAACAAGTAGCTGATATCTTCACCAAAGCATTTTGTGAGAAGACCTTCAGCAATCTCAAATCACTGCTGGGGATTGCTGATCATGCTATGAAGCATGAGTGAAGACAAGATTTCCAAATTTTGTTTTACAGTCCATGTTTAAGGGAGGATTTTCCCATGTGGTTTTTTGCCTCTTTCCTTGGTTGTATGGACATGCAGTATGTAAAGGGTGACTAAGACTTGTTTCTAGGCCCTATAATTTTATGAATATATTACTCATAATTCAAGCTTAAGGGGGGGTGTTAGAATAATAAACACATAGTTAGCTACCTTAGACATTAATTTAATTATTTTTGTCTTATTTGCCTAGTTCATGTGTCCCACCTTATGCAAGTTGTCACTTACCTATCCATAGTGGTCAAACTTTCCTATTTTGACTCATGTAGTGCTTGGGAAACCTCAAGAAATCAATTCTTCTTTATTCCTCGCCTCCTAGGCGCCCTTCTTCTTTTTCTGCTTTATTGCCTTCTTTTTCAGTGCTTTAAGGCAATTGGGAAAGTTTGACTAGGTGAGGTTAACTAGTTTTTTGTCCTCTACATCCTCCACTATTTTATCCTTGGAAAAGCATGTATGAGTTGTCATTCCATCACTCTTTATCTTACCTAAGTGATTTTTCCAATTCGTGAGCTCCATGACTGATTTGGAAACTACTTTATGCACGTATGGGGGATTTGCTTAATTTTGGTAAGCCTGCTTTTGACTAGATTCGAATTGCCTCCTCATGCATTCGAATCCCTTATGTAATTATTTAATGCAGAAACCTATTATGTTATAGGGTTGGCTATTGTACACTGAGTTAATACAGTTTAGTGTTCAGCTCCATATTCAGTCTCTTTTGTGAGTGATTTTGCATGTACAATTGGAAATTGTTGTGAGTAAAATTAATCTATCACTGGGCTTAATTTCCACAACCTTTCTCGGGAAAACTACCAATGACAGCTCAAAAACATATTTAAGTTGTTAAACTAACACAAACGGATGAAAAACCTACTCGGCAGTGGACATGTAGTTAGAGGTACTCGGTAAGGATGTGCCATGTAAGGTACTTAGGTAATCTCCACCAATCACACAAACTCTAGGACGGGATAAAATTACAACAAATATTTCAACCCTTCACCATAAAAAATGATGGTAAAAGCACTGTTCCCTGGGTATAAATAGACAATTTCTGGTGAAAAAACTTTAAAAGTGGTATGTAAAACCATTTGTTAGAATAATCAACCCATAGTTTACCCATTTAGACACTAATTTAATTATTTCTGTCTTATTATCCTAGTTCATGTGTCCCACCTTGTGCAAGTTGTCATTTGCCTATCTATAATAGTCAAACTTGCCTTATTTGACTCATGTAGTGCATGGGAAAGCCCAAGGAATCAAATCTGCTTTATTCCTGGCCTCCTAGGTGCCCTTCTGCTTTTTCTGCTTTATTCCCTGCTTTTTCAGTGTTTTAAGGCAAAAGGAAAAGCTAGACTAGGTGAGGTTGACTAGTTTTTTGTCCTACACATCCTCCTCTCTTTTCTCCATGAAAAAGCATGTATGAGCTTCCATTCCACCACTCTTTAGCTTGCCTAAGCATATTTGCCAATTCGTGAGCTCCATGACAGATTTGGGATCAGCTTTTTACACCTATGGGGGATGTGCTTATTTTTAGTAAGCCTGCTTTATGCTATATTTGAATTGCTCCTCATGCATTCGAATCCCTGATGTATGTTATTTATTAAGCAACCTATGTTATTACAGGGTTGGCTATTGTACACTAATTTAATACAGTTTAGTGTTCAGCTCTAATTTTCAGTCTCTTTGTGAGTGATTTTGCATGATCAATTGTTAATTGTTGTGAGTAAAATTAATCTATCACTTGGTTCAATTTCCACATGGTATCGGAGCCATTGTAGATTGTTTCTCTCCTTCAAAAATTGTTTTGCAGGTTCGACATCAGTGACTGGGAGCCTTCTACTGACAGCCGAGACAGATTTTCTAAGCTATGGATCAATCACAGAAAACTATCTTGACTCCCTTCAATTTATTTGAATGGAAAGCAGATATGGAGATACTGTTGAGAGTGAAACACCTCTACATGCTGACTATGGCAATAGAAGCAGA
The DNA here is from genome assembly GCA_001517045.1 of Pseudotsuga menziesii. Classification (NCBI taxonomy): domain Eukaryota; kingdom Viridiplantae; phylum Streptophyta; class Pinopsida; order Pinales; family Pinaceae; genus Pseudotsuga; species Pseudotsuga menziesii. The sequence goes on from LPNX011166085.1 coordinate 181,052, forward strand.
GCCCAATGCAGCTGCAGAGAAGATAAAATGGCACAACAGGAGGGATGAGGCTTATGGCCTCCTGTGTCTGAGTATTTCCAGAGACCTCCTTTTCCATCTCGATGGATTGACATCACCGAATGAAGTATGGGAGAATCTTGCTGATATTTTTGGAAAGACAAATGATATTAGGGGACATCAAATTGAAAATGAGTTGATTTCTCTGAGTCCAACGAGCTTTGAATCCCTACAGTTATATTTCTCCAAGTTCAAAGCACTAGTTTTGCAGCTGAAACAGTGTGGTATCAAAAACAAATATGATCAGCTCGTACTAGCCATCCTCTCGAAGCTGGGCTTTGATTATTCAGTGTTTGTTTCGACCTTCTATGCCACAAAACTGACAGCTCGAACCTGGAAGATGCCTAGCCTTGCATATTTCATGGAATCTCTCACACAAGAACAGGACAAGCTCGTGATGATGGGCACCATCATGTTGAAATATTGTAACTTCGAATAATATTCTTTATGTATATTTTGTGGTCCCCGATGGTCCAACCGGGAGAACCACTTGTATTACATTGTACCCCGATGCTCCTAATTTGAAGAACTAATAAGAGTCATGAGGTAGTCCCCTCTAATTGTAAAGGTGGGTCATCAGCACCCCAGTGTGGTTACTTGAGCCTACATGTGTAACTCGAGCCTACATGAGTTAACTTAAGCCGACATGTTAATTGAGTAAACTTTAAGTAAACAGATGAATATAAATACAGGTGTAGTGCTCCTCATTTGAGACACACACACTCACTTGGAATAGCACACTTGTGGAGGAGACGAGTTGCTAGAGAAGGAGGAGAATCAGGTTTTTGATCTCCTTGTTGGTTTTACCTTTTTCCCTTTTGGGGCATCTATATTAAGGAAGCTTTTGTTGGTTTTTTCCCTTTAGGGTTTTCCCAGGATAAATCTGTGTTGTTCTTGTGATACTGTTTCTTTCCGTGATCCTGTTTTATATGCTTTTATTATGAAAAATGAAATGATATACTGATGTCTTAGTTAAGCATATGAAAACTTAACATGGTATCAGAGCTAACCTGAATAGGACAGCTTTCACAAGTTATAGAATCTAGGGATTCTTGTTTTTTGGTTCTCTCTCCACAATCAATCAGCAAAAGAAGGCTAGGTTGACTCTCCTTTGAAGGGTGCATCGTTCTATCGAAGCGGAATTCGATTTCGAGCATTTTCAATTTTCGATGTGGAAATTAGGGCTTTCTACAGAAGAGGAATTTTTGAGTGAGACCAGCATAGGATTTTTCTCCTCATCAAAACCGAAGTTTAGAGACCTGGATTAAGATTTTTTGTTGGGTGAATCTCCAGGAAAGTCAAACCCTAGTTTGACCCCGAGCTAGAAAAACCCTAAATACTAAAACTGCTACGTTTTGGCACATTCACCATATTCCGAGATTGGAGAAGGATAAGGAGCTGAAAATTGTAGGGGCCGAAGATAAAATCTATATGAACAATGTTTCCAAACTTCATCCTCATATTTGCTGTATTCCAGGATATATGTTCTCTCTAAGTTAGGGTTCCAGCCTCTTCCAAAATTCATCCCTAAACAGGACACCAGGGGAGAATTGAAATATCTTGGGCTATAGAGGTCCAAATGGAATTCCTGAAGATTTTCCAGAAAGGGCACGGACTTTAATTTCGGTGGTCCAAATATCAGACTCAGAAGATGAACCAGTGACACGTGGCATGCTGTACAACTTCGCTGTTCTGAACAGTCCTGTAATAGGTCACCTTGGGAAAAGGATCATAAATCCCAAATGGTGAAACCAATTCTGATGAAACCTATGGTGGTGGATCAGGGACATGCGAGGTTACCTTAGTACCAAATTTCAGATAGGGAGGAGCATAAATTTTAGATATATCATAGAAACAGTAACAGGCATTTCTGCAGAAGAAATTTGAAAATTAGGGCTTCCTGTTCCGGGAGCTTCCCTCCACTGTTTTCAGAAATGGAGTACATTGGACAGCTCCATTTGAAGAGATCTATCTGTCTATCCAATCAGATCTGAAAGATTCCAAGTTTTAAAATTAGGGTTTCGGTGACAAACCCTAGATCAGCCAACTCCAGAACCAGGACGGACACCTCAAATCGGTAAGATCTAATCCTTTGCTATGTTCATTTGAGGTTCTCATTTCAAAGCAATCTATCACATCAGCTTGATGATAAGCTTGGTGAAGTTGACAACTTCCAAGCCTAGAAGTATATGATCTCTCTGAAGAAAATGGATTGGACACCTACATGAGCATAGAGGTTCCAATTTCAGAGGGAGATGAGGCTAGAAGCCTTTCACAAGAAGAACTTGGTCAAAGCCCAGAAGATTATTGATGATTCAGTCTCGAATCAAATTGTTCTACAAGTTTCTTCCCTAAATACATCGATGACGTTTGATTCCTTGACCAAGCTATTTGAAGGGAAGAACATAGATTGAAATATGACCTTAAGAAACCAGCTGAAGAAGAAGTGAAGAATGCAGAAGTGGTGATGGCCCCTTGAATGGCCTCCCAGGATCATGGAATTCATTCATTCAAGGAATGTGTTCCAGAAGGAATTGATTACTTTCAGCAGACTTTGGGAAGAAGAATAATCTCGTCTCTGAATATCAAGCTCTCATCTTCCAAATAAGATCCCTCAATCAATGAGGAATATGAAGATCTCAACTCTTGAAAAACTTCTTATCCACCTCAGCATTTGGATAAGAAACGATGCTATCATGAATGAAGAAGACGATAAAGTTGAAGACTGAAGAAGGAATATACCCATGAAACAAATAAAGATAAGTATTCAATTGTCATTTCATGCTATTGTTTTGTTATACATTTGATTATATTCAGTGATGTGTTATGCATGATAGATTGTTTGCATTAATGACTGTATACTACTAATATGCATGTGATGGGTAAATAGCTCATGGTACTATACAAATGTCCATTGCTACTTATCAAACCTCTTCGCTAACATATTGGATTAGTGCACAATCTCCATAATGTCATGGTAGAGATGGAAGGCATCTAGAAATTTTATGTGAGATATGGATGAATGTTGTATTAACTAAATAGTTGCATGATGCATAAGAATTTGTCGTTATACATATGTTTTATGAAATATCTCTAACCATGAAACTGGTACATTTGAATTGTAGGAAAGGTCACGAACAACCTCCTACAAGAAAATAAGGATGAGACTTGTTCCGAAGAACAAGTGATGACAATTCAAGATTCACTCCAATAAACATGAATATGAAGCTCCCAGGGTTAGAGACACCATGATGGAAGAAATCGCTTCAGAGAATGGTAGATCCACCTTGAAGGATGAAGACTGCCATGGGTACAAGAGATAACTCAAGATGAAGAAAAGAATGCTATAAAAGAAGCTATGATCAAAGGTAACAGTTGATCATAGGGAATGATGTATACGATATGATGGAACAAGTGTACAAAGCAAGGTTCGTGATTCTCCCTATAAAGAATAGACTATGACATGACATACTCTATTGACCAGTATATGTCAAGCATAGAACCACATGTACAGAATGAAGAGGGAAGATGATACTCCACTTCAGGGGGAGTGACTATAGAAAATTATATCTGAGTTCAACATGGTATGACATGATGGATAGATTTGTGATGGATCGATACTTTACCAAGAGTAAAGTAGGTTCCAACCTTCAAGGTTGAATGCAAAAGACTAGGATATGTTGATGACCTGAGAAGAAAAACTCATAGAAGATGTTGTGATACTAGAATGATGTTTGGGATATAGTACTCAAACCAGAAAGCAAGAATGTGGTATCTTCCAAATGGATTTGCAAGATAAGATATGTTGCTGATATAAGTAAGGTAAGAGTTGTGGCTAGAAGTTTCTATCAAAAAGAAGGAATTAATTCTAAAGAGACACTTAATTCTGGAAGCAAGGTACATTTCCCTCAAAACTATCACGGTAGTTTCTTCCATGCTGAAGTAAAGACAAGCCTTCCTTAATGTTATGATTGAGGAAGAGTTTTACATCGAATATTCATGAGGATTTGAAGCTGAAGACAGAAGGAATCAAGTATGCAAGTTGAAGAAGGCCCTCTATGGCCTGAAGCAAGCTCCCAGAGCTTGGTATGGAAGAATAGATAGTTTCCTGATGAGCATGGGCTTTTCCAAGAGTAAAGACGATCCTAACCTTTACTACAAGGTTGTAGAAGATGGACCTGTCATTCTATTACTATATGTGGATGACTTATTCTTGACAGGGAATGAGAATCAGATCATGGAAAGTAAGAAGAAACTAGCAGAAGAATTTGAGATGAAAGACCTTGGGTTAATGCATTATTTCCTAGGTCTGGAAGTATGGAAAAGTTCAGAAGGAATCTTTCTCAACCAGGGAAAGTATGTGGTAGAGATATTGAAGAGACTCAAATGCAAAGTCATGGACACACCCATGTACTCCAACCTGAAGCTGTTAGCTGATGACTCATTAGAGTTAGTGGATGTGACTCACTACAGATAGATCATTGGGTCATTGATGTACTTAACATATACCAGACCAGACATTTGTTTTGCTGTGAACACCTTAAGTCAATATCTTGTTCAACCAAGACAGGTTCACCTAGTAGCTGCAAAACATATCTGAAAGAGACTATAGAATTTGGTCTATACTATGATGGTAGCCATGAGTATAGATTGTATGGATACAAAGATGCAGATTGGGCTGGAAGTATCTCAAACAGGAAAATCAAATCAGGTATATGATTTGAGGTCTGCTATGAGTTCATGGTTTAGTAGGAAATAGTCTAGTGTTTCTCTTAGCACGGTTGAAGCAGAATACATAGCAGATTGCTCTACTATGTTATGAAGCCATATGGCTTCAGAAGCCGATATCAAGTCTCTTTGACCTGAAGATGGATACAACAATGATTCTATGTGATAACCAGAGTTGTGATGACAAAGAACCCTGTGTTCCATATAACACGTAGAAATCCGGTATTTCTACATACAAGATAAGATGAAGATAATGATACAGTAGATGCAGATGATGGTGATTTAGTATTTCTATACTGAATATAGAGATGATGATGTTTCAGTATTCCCATATTGAAGATATAGATGATGATGCTTTTAGTATTCACATACTAGAGATACAGATGGTGATAGATCAGTATTCATATATTGAAGATGTAGATGATGATGGTTTGGATGATGATGTAATGATGAAGCCTCTACCTTGAGTAGAGTTTGAACACTTTCGAGACAAGCTTGGTGTTGTTCGGACAGACCTTCCTCGAAAGGGGGAGTAGTGATGTTGCAGTGGGATTGTATCATCCCTGGTAATTTTCCCTAAAGTGATCCAGAGACCTCAATCCTCGAGGATGAAGAGGGATTGTATCATCCCGGGACATCTGTCCATAATAGATCTGGTGACCTCAGTCATTGAGAACGTGATGGGATTGTATCATCCTTGGGAACCTTCCCTAAAGTGATCCGGAGACCTCGGTCTTCGAGAATGAAGAGGGATTGTATCATCCTGGGACATCTGTCCATAATAGATCCGGTGGCTTCGGTCCTTGAGAATGTGGTAGGATTGCATCATCCTTGGACATATTCCTAAAGTGATAGGGAGTGATTATCCCATAATTGTATCCGATGACTTCGGTCGTCGAGAATGTGGTAGGATTGCATCATCCTTGGACTCAATACCTAAAGTGATAGGGAGTGATTATCCCGTAATTGTATCCGGTGAATTCGGTCGTTGAGAATGTGGTAGGATTGCATCATCCTTGGACTCAAGTCCTAAAGTGATAGGGAGTGATTATCTCGTAATTGTATCCGGTGACTTCGATCGTCAAGAATGTGGTAGGATTGCATCATCCTTGGACTCAAGTCCTAAAGTGATAGGGAGTGATTATCCCATAATTGTATTCGGTGACTTCGGTCGTCGAGAATGTGGTAGGATTGCATCATCCTTGGACTCAAGTCCTAAAGTGATAGGGAGTGATTATCCCGTAATTGTATTCAGTGACTTTGGTTGTCGATAATGTGGTAGGATTGCATCGTCCTTGGACTTAGTCCTAAAGTGATAGGGACTGATTCTCCCGTAATCAATCCAGTAACTTCGGTTGTCGAGAATGTGGTGGGATTGTATCATCCCTGGACTTTAAGTCCAAAAGTGATCTAAAGACTTTTTGTCTTTGAGTTGTGGATTGCAGGTTGTTGCTGATGATGATGATGACATACTGATCGAAAGATCAGAGTATGATGATGATGACGTACTGATCTAAAAGATCATAGTATGATGATGACGCAATATGATTATGATGTTTCTGATCGAAAGATCAGAGTATGATGATGATGTTTTTGATTGAAAGATCAGAGTATGTTGATGATGTTTCTGATCGAAAGATCAGAGTATGATGATGATGTTTCTGATCGAAAGATCAAAATGTGATGATGATTATGATCGACAGATCAGAATATGATGATGAAGATGTTGCTGTTGATTGAAAGGTCAAGGTGCTGAAGATGTTGTTGTTGATCGAAAAGTCAAAATGCTGAAGATGTTGCTGATCAAAAAGGACAAAATGCTGAAGATGTTGTTGCTGATCGAAAAATCAAAGTGCTGAAGATGTTGCTGATCGAAAGTTCAAAATGCTAAAGATATTGTTGCTGATCAAACAGTCAAAGTGCTGAAGATGTTGCTGATTGAAAGGTTAAAATGCTGAAGATGTTGTTGCTGATCGAACAGTTAAAGTGCTGAAGATGTTGCTGATCAAAAGGGTCCAAGTGCTGAAGATTTCGTTGCTAATTGTAAGATCAAAATGCTGAAGATGTTGTTGCTGATCGAACCAGTCAAAGTGCTGAAGATGTTGCTGATCGAAAGGTCCAAGTGTTGAAGATGTCGCTGCAAATTGAAATATCAAAATGCTGAAGATGTTGTTGATGATGAATACTGAAGATTGAAGATGAAGACTACATGATGTTGAAAAGATTCCAATGATTTATAGATGTGTTACCCTGCTGATGTTGATGATGTCCGCTATCTCTACTCTTGTTGTTGTTGATGTAGAATGCCCTTCTCATTAAGGGGGAATGTTGAAATAGTGTAACTTCAAAGAATATTCTTTATGTATCTTTTGTGGTCCTCGATGGTCCAACCAGGAGAACCACTTATATTACATTGTACCTCGATGCTCCTAATCGAAAGAACTAATAAGAGTCATGAGGTAGTCCCCTCTAATTGTAAAGGTGGGTCATCAGCACTCCAGTGTGGTTACTTGAGCCTACATGTGTAACTCGAGCCTACATGAGTTAACTTAAGCCGACATGTTAATTGAGTAAACTTTAAGTAAACGGATGAATATAAATAGAGGTGTAGTGCTCCTCATTTGAGACACACACACTCACTTGGAATAGCACACTTCTGGAGGAGAGGAGTTGCTAGAGAAGGAGGAGAATCAGGTTTTTGATCTCCTTGTTGGTTTTACCTTTTTCCCTTTTGGGGCATCTATATTGAGGAAGCTTTTGCTGGGTTTTTTCCTTTAGGGTTTTCCCAGGATAAATCTGAGTTGTTCTTGTGATACTCTTTCTTTCAGTGATCCTGTTTTATATGCTTTTATTATGAAAAATGAAATGATATACTGATGTCTTAGTTAAGCATATGAAAATTTAACACATCAAACCATCCAAAGATCAAGCTTTGATTGCTGGAGATTCGAGGGTGGATTCAAAAAGCAAAAAGAAAGCTAAAAATCCACCTGAGCAAAAGAGAGACAAGAAACAGTCTTCGGAGGATCAACAAGGTCCCAAGAAGAATTACCAGAAGAAGAACAACAAAGGTGAAATGAACAAGTGCGCATACTGCAATAAGGGAAATCACTCTGAAAGCTCTTCTATGAAAAAGCAGATAGACATGCTGACCCAACTCCTGGAGAAGAATGGCATCTCCCTTCCTGAAAGCTCAAATAAGAGAGAAGGAGGATCAATTTTAGATGACAGAGAGAGAGTTCATGCTCTAGTTGCTGGCACATCAAGCTCACCCAATTTTATCATTGATTCTGGAGATTCAAGACACATGGTTTTGACTAAGGAGGTCTTCTCCTCACTGGACATGTCGAAAGGACCATCTATTGTACTGGGAGATGACTCTCTCACTGAAAGTAAAGGCAAAGGAAGGATAGATCTTGATCATGGTCAGTTCAGCAATGTGCTGTATGTGCCTGGTCTCGCCTCCAACCTCCTGTCAGTGTACCAGATGACCCACACTGGGTCTCCTAAGAAGGTCATATTCTCCCCCGATGAAGTTGAGATCACAGAGATTTCAACTAGTAGATTCATTGCAAAAGGAGTTGTGAATCATGCTCAAAAGGTATACATGTTCTCACACTTCCTACCTTACTCAAACCCCTCTTCTCTTCTCATTCATGCTAATGAAGCCAGCAAGCTGTGGCATGAAAGATTTGGCCACCTAAATTACAAGTATCTTTTTGATCTTAGTGAAAAAGAGACGGCCATAGGGTTTCCAAAGATAAAATTTTCCAAAGGAGTCTGCCAAGGTTGTATCCTAGGAAAACACCCAGAGCACAAATTTGAGAGAGCTAGTCATGAGAGAACCTCTGCACCCCTCGAGCTGATCCACAGTGATGTTGCTGGCCCATTCCATCATATGTCCATGAGTCAGGACAAATATTCATTGAATTTCATTGATGACTTTTCCAGGTATTGCTGGATTCACTTCCTGAAACACAAGTCTGAATTTTTTGGCCTATTCAAAGTCTTTAAGGCTTTGGTTGAAAACTAGTCTGGAAGGAAACTCAAGGCCCTCATATCTGACAATGGTGGTGAGTATGTCAAGTCTAAGTTTATTAATTATTGTGCATATGTAGGTATTTAGATGCAGCATTCTATCCCTTACACACCACAGCAAAATGGTGTTGCTGAGAGGAAGAACATATCACAGAAGGAGATGGCAACATGCATGATGGAGGCCAAAAATTTGCCACCAAAGTACTGGGACGAAGCTATCAACTGTGCAGCATATATTCAGAATAGGGTGCCTCACAAACAGCTTGATGGCATGACTCCCTTCGAAGCATGGAGTGGGCACAAGCTAGATGTGACCCATTTCAAGATTTTTGGCTCAAAGGCTTGGGCTAGAATCCCGACAGAGAAGAGGAAGGATTTGCAGCCCCAAAGCCAAGAGTGTATTTTTGTTGGATACTCTAAAGATTCAAAAGGGTACAAGTTGATAAATTTGAGCACAAATAAAGCCTTCATCTAAAGGTGTGTTCAGTTTGGAGAAGAACCCCTTGCAGCAGTGGAAGTTGGTGCAGCCTCTTCACCACCTGAACCTCAAGAAGTAAGTAAAGAGTTTGTTGAACATGATGATTCTGATTTGTCTAATGGATATGAGTTTATTTCATACCCTAACAGACCCACAAGGCCAAAATGGGCAGCCAAGACACTACATGTAGCAGGAGAGCTAGCTGGGGATCCCAATGACCCAAGAAGGACTAGATCCCAATTTGAGATTGGTCTGTGCATGAAGGATCCTATGTTTTCTGAAAAATGCTATTTGATGGTGGAGTCTGATCCTCAAACATATGAATAAGCAACAGGATATCCAAGATGGCAAACAGCCATGAAGGAGGAGTTCAGCTCACTCCAGAAGAGCAACACATGGGAGCTAGTGGATCTTCCCCCAGGGAGAAAACTAGTACAATGTAAGTGGGTCTATAAGACCAAATTTGCTGCTGATGGTTCACCACTAAAATACAAGGCCAGATTGGTAGCCAAGGGATACTCACAGGTTCATGGCATATATTACAATGAGACTTTTTTCCCAGTGTCAAAGATGGATTCCATCAGGCTAGCCTTAGCCATTGCAGCCTCAAAGCAATGGGAGGTACATCACATGGACATAAAATTTGCCTTCCTAAATGGAGATCTCACTGAAGAGATATATATGCAGCAGCCTCAAGGTTTTGCTACTAACCCTTCTCTTGTGTGCAGGTTGAGAAAGTCATTGTATGGACTAAAGCAAGCCCTCAGGGCTTGGTATGCCAAGATCGATAGTCTATTTGAAGTTAGTTAATGGTTCATTAATGATCATTGTGTTATATGTTGATGACCTCCTCATTACAGGAAGCTCACAGGCTAAGATTGCTTCCTTAAAAGGAGCTATGAACCAAGCCTTCTCCATGATAGATTTGGGGCTCTTAAGTCAATTTTTGGGGCTTGAGATTGCTCAAACCAAAGATAGAATCAAGGTGCACCAGTCCAAATATGCCTTGGAATTTCTGAACAAATTCAGAATGAAGGATTGCAAAGCAAGCAAAACTCCTTTCCTTTCAGGAGTGAAGCTGGAGGAAGCTGATTCTTCACCTATGGTAAACAATACACTGTATAGGAATTTGATTGGATGTTTGTTGTATCTGACACATACTAGACCTGATATTTGTTATGCAGTAAGTGTGGATTCTAGATTCATGGATCAGCCTCAAGAGATCCATTGGAAAGTAGCCAAAAGGATCCTTAACTTTGTTCAGGCAACAAGGACACATGACATCTTCTATAAAGCAAAATCTGATCTTGATTTGATTGGATTTACTGACAGTGATTGGGCAGGTGATAGCACAGACAGAAATTCCACTTCAGGATATGTGTTCAGCTTGTAGAAGGGCCAATCAGCTGGTCAAGCAAGAAACAGAGTGCCATTGCACTCTCATCTACAGAAGTAGAGTACAAAGGAGTTGTTAATGCAGTAACTCAATGTTTATGGTTGCAGGGTTTACTTGGAGAGTGTGGCTTCGAACCAGAGTACTCAACTACCATCTACTATGATAACCAGAGTACCATTCAAATCTACAAAGATCCAGTTCAGAAGCAGAGAACCAGACACATTGATATCCATATGCACTACATCAGAGAACTTGTGCATGATGGCACCATTCACCTACTCTTCTGCTCATCTTCAGAACAAGTAACTGATATCTTCACCAAATCATTTTGTGAGAAGACCTTCAACAATCTCAAATCACTACTGGGGATTGCTGATCATGCTGTGAAAGCATGAGTGAAGACAAGATTCTACAATTTTGTTTTACAGTCCATGTTTAAGGGAGGATTTTCCCAAGTTGGTTTTGCCTCTTTCCTTGTTTATCTGGACATGCAGTATGTAAAGGGTGACTAAACCTTGTTACTAGGCCCTATAATTTTCTGATATATTACTCATAAGTCAGGCTTAAGGGGGGGTGTTAGAATAATCAACCCATAGTTTACCCATTTAGACATTAATTTAATTATTTATATCTTATTAGCCTAGTTCATGTGTCCCACCTTGTGCAAGTTGTCATTTGCCTATCTATAATGGTCAAACTTTCCTTATTTGACTCATTTAGCACATGGGAAATCCCAAGGAATCAAATCTGCTTTATTCCTGGCCTCCTAGGCGCCCTTCTGCTTTTTCTTCTTTATTCCCTTCTTTTTCAGTGTTTTAAGGCAAAAGGAAAAGCTAGACTAGGTGAGGTTGACTAGTTTTTTGTCCTACACATCCTCCTCTCTTTTCTCCATGCAAAAGCATGTATGAGCTGCCATTCCACCACTCTTTAGCTTGCCTAAGCATATTTGCCAATTCATGAGCTCCAGGACAGATTTGGGATCATCTTTTTACACCTATGGGGGATTTGCTTATTTTTAGTAAGCCTGCTTTATGCTAGATTCAAACTGCTCCTCATGCATTCGAATCCCTGATGTATGTTATTTATTCAGCAACCTATGTTATTACAGGGTTGGCTATTGTACACTGATTTAATACAGTTTAGTGTTCAGCTCCAATTTTCAGTCTCTTTGTGAGTGATTTTGCATGATCAATTTCTAATTGTTGTGAGTAAAATTAATCTATCACCTGGTTCAATTTCCACACCATTAAGTTTGCATGTGCATGTCCAAATTCCATTGGCACCAAATATATCGCATTGGGTGGTGAACGATAAGTCAATATGGAAAAAACCCTGACAATGGCATCTCTAACATCCCAATATGACCACTACCATCAGCTCAATACACCCACACTTCTTTCGCAGCTCCAGGGGTTAGAAGGCATTGGAAGGTAATTAAGAAAAATGCCACCATAGTGGCTCGATGGTGAATACTCCTCCGTCATAGCAGGCTTGGTGAGAAATGGGTTATCAATGAGGCACCTTCTCCGCCGTAGCGACAACAACAAAGAAAAACACCCGTCGTAGCGGGTCTAAAAGATTGGCATAATTTCCGCAAATGAATTGTAAACACGCCCACTGTGGTGGCAGAGCAATAAAAACATGTCAAAATCAGTTTTGATTCTCAACAATACTCTTCATCTGTCGTTGCGGCATGAAATCAAGAAGCCTCCGCCGTAGGAGATTTGATAAATCAAACAAAGACGTGAACAAAAAGAATAGCCGTCGTACATTAGAGGAAATTTGGGGTCTAAAATGGGCTTATAAGAAAGCACACCAACAATAATTTTTGTGAGTTGGAATTCAAGAACCAATAGAATTTCAATAAAATGAGTCAACCATAATGGTTGAATTGACATATTTGTCATAAAAG
>LPNX011166085.1:194713-234370 GCA_001517045.1 Pseudotsuga menziesii
AGTTTTCATTCAACTCACAAACAGAGAAGAACATCTGAGCAATCTTATCCAATACTGATTTTATTCAGTATGTATTTTGATGTATGCCTGCTTTCTGGGAGATTTGACTCTTTTTATCCTTTTCGGTTTATTTCTGGCATGGGTGGCATTTAAATACTATACATCTGTCCATTATGCTTCCTCTTCATGTATCCTTTGTTGTTAGCTTCCTAGAACATATTTTAATGTGTAGTGAATGGAGCCCCAAAATGGTATTCTAGACTATTCTAACCTTAGTTATTTGATAGGGGTTAAAATAGGACTTCAACGTGTTCATAACCTCCCTTCCGATAGTCTATGAACTTAAAGAATCCGAGTCATGCTATATGTATATTTAATAAGCATCCTTTTGATAAAAATATTTGTAGATTTCCCAAAATTCTAATGTTCACTAAATGCCAAAGGTTGTGCTGGTTTATTTGAAAACTGAAAATAAAGCAAATGAACAAACCAAAATAAACCCAATTTTAAGAAATCAAACGCAAATAAGGAAAACTAACTACAAAGAAAATAAACAAAAATAAAAAGGTTTATTTATGTACAGAAAAGAAAATCGAGAACATTCAGAAAAATAAGGTTTGAGAACCAAACAATTAACTGGCAGATTCTCTTCCCACCCCTGCAAATCCTGTAGCTTGTAAGTCGAGGAGCCTAACTATTTTTCAATCTGAAATGGTCCTATCCATAAATGTTGAAACTTAGTGTTCTTTGCCTTTTCATCATGCGGGCGATCCCAATTCAGAACCAAATCGCCTACTTCAAACTCTTTCTTCTCAAACTTATGTTTGTCAAACCATATTTTCACAATTTCTTGTTGATGCTTAAACCTTTCCCTGGCCTTGGATCTAGACTTTTCTAGTTTCATCAGAGTGTTGATTCGTGCTTGTAATACTTCACTATTAGATCCTCTAGACGCTTGGGATAGTTGATAAGAAGGAAATAAAATATTAGGGTGCAGAATGGCTTCTTTTCTGTAGACTAAGGTGTAGGGTGACACACCTAAGGAGTTCTTGGGTGTGACTCGATCATCCCAAAGTGCATTAGGAAGAGCTATGTGCCAACTCCTCTAGTTTTCTATGACGGTCTTCTTTAGAATTCAAATGATATTCTTGTTAGTAGATTTGGCTAACCCATTACCTTGTGGATAATAGTTACAAGAATAATGCATTTAATTTCCTTTCTTATTGTGGGGCAAAGGGATCTATGCTATAGATTTGATCCTTTCTGGGTCTATTGAGATCCCTTTCTTATAAATTATATGACCCAAAAGCTTTCCGTCTAATACAACAAACACACATTTTTTTGGATTTAAAGAGATACCTTATTTTCGACAACGTTCAAAAATGTGTTTTAAATGAAACATTTGTTCTTCTCTTTTCTTGCAATAAAATATAACATTGTCCAAATACACTACCACGCTTTGGCCAATTAGCCCGTGGAAAGGTATATCCATGGCCCTCTGGAAAGTTTCTCCAGCGTTGATAAGTCCAAAGTGAATCCTTCTATACACAAAAGTCCCCCACTTAGTTCTAAATGTAGTCTTCAATATATCTTATTCTACTACCAATATTTGGTTGTAGCCTGAGAAGCCATCTAGTAGAGAAAATAATTCCGACCTTGAGACCATCTGCAATATCTATTCCATGGGTGGGACTGTGTAGTTATCTTTATCGAAGGCACGATTAAATTTTTTGAAGTCTCCACAAAGTCTAATCTCAACATAATTTTTCTTACTAGTACTAAGTTCAAAACCCATTTTGAATGTCTGAATTTAAATATAATTCTTGCATCAAGCAGCTTCTTCACTTCGCTTTGAATCAAAGGTTCTAGCTTCGGGTGCATCTTTCTTAATGGCTACTGAAATGGATTGAATCCTGATTTGATTGGAAGAACATGTTGTATAATTTGGGTGTCATATATCTTAAGATATTCATATGTACAAGCAAAGACGTCCTTGTACTTTTTAAGCAAGTTAATGAATTTGTGCCTTTCTCTAGGTGAGCAACACTTTCCCAATTTTACATATTTAGGATCAGCTTCTGATCCCAAACTTACCAGCTCAAATTACATAGATCAGTTGTGCATTTTAACATTATCTAGTCTTCTAAACTTGTTTTTCAAATCGAACATTCCTTCCAATCTTCTAACTCCTTTGGGTGTAAAGTTTCCACTTCGAAGGTTCGCTTGATGTTCTTCATCATCAGTTACTGCTCCCTTGAAATTCTCATCGTTTGTCCAAAATTCTAATATCTATGGTTCATCATCGAACAATCTTAGATTCATGATATTATCTAGTGCAACATGCCTGTAAATTAATTCAATAGAACATCAATTATTAGTTGGAACAAGCCCGACAGCTGATGTAGCTAATAAATCAGTTGCTACTGTTGGAGACATTTACCATCATACACACTCTTTTGGTCAAATTGGCCTAGTTAAACCACTATCCTAAGTTTAATTGACATCAGTGGAGCATTAATTGCCATCATCCAGTCACACCCACGCCTACCTACAGTCAAGGAGGCTAACTTAGCCTTCTCCTATAGTCAAGGAGGCTAACTGGAGCACTCCGGGAGTGATCTGTGTGACATTAATGCACCTAATTGCTAACTGGTGGTTCAACCAGTCAGTTACAGTCAGTTAAGGTGCCTCCAATCATTAAATATATTATTTAATGATTATTTATTATTATTTAATGAACTGGAGTCAACAAGGTGCCTCCACCAACTTTTGATGGTCAGTTCAGCTTCAGTTAACCTCATCGGGGTTCATTGGAGTCATGCAGCACTAGCACTTGATGTTTGGATTGCTATGACATGTGTTTGATCTCCTTCAGTTGAGATTCAGTCATTTATTGCACTCCGACTTCAGTTAGGGTTTGGTGAGTCAATTAGGGTTTTGGTCAAGTGGTTAACTTAGTGAGATTGAATGGTTGAGAGTCAGTTAAGCTAGACTCACTCACTGAATTCAAATTGTCTCCTTAGGTATTCGAATTCTTCATGGAGTTAAGCCATTGCTCAGCATTGGAATTGTTGGGGCGTGTACCCTAAGGATTACCAGTTTTGGTAACTTCGCGGCTGTTGGTAAAGCGGAGCTATGGGTCAAGATAGTCTTAGGGGTGTCAGGGTAAGGAAAAACCCCCTTTTTTGTAATAAACCCATGGTTTTAATCCAGGGTTTAGGGTTTTTTGGGTGCCCATGGTTTAAGACCATGGTTTTGTAAAAATGCGCAGTATAAATAAGTGCTTATGTAAAGAAGATAGGTTAGGTTTTATGATGAAAGAAAGATTAAGGTGAAGCTAAGATTGGTAGTGTAGAAAAAGGTTAAGTCCCAGCTGTGTGCGTGGGCGTTTTTGTAAGAAAGATTGAGGAATGACCTGCAGCTGTGTGCGCAGGGGCCTGCTGCTGTGTGCGCGGACTTTTGAGGACTGAAAGGATCTGCAGCTGAGTGCGCAGATCAAACTGTGGTTTTGTAGCAAGTTGAATAGAACACAGTTTGTGGACGTAGCCCCTACACTGGGGGTGAACCACGTTATATCCGGTGTTGTGGTTTCTTGTGATTGTTTATGTTTCTATTTCTTTTATGCATTAATAACTGTATACATCTGATATGTAGATCGCTGGTAACATTTAGCTTCACTGTGAATTCCCTGTAGTGGGTTGAGCAAGTCACGACTGTTTATTTATTTGCGAAGTTGTATGTGAATGAATGATAAAGTTTGTAATTATTGTTTAATAAGGTTATTAAAAGGCTAAGGTACAGTAATCCCCCTCTCTGCTTGCAGAAACCTGATTTTGCGGCACCCCCATAGCGGTTTCGGGTGAGACTGCAACCTACGCGCAGGTTGTTGCCGAAAGGGCCAACTCTGTGGGTCTTTTGTTGGTGCGCATTAAAAAATTAAACCCGGGTCTGCCCTATTGTCCAACAAATTGGTTCCGTTTCCGGTTGAACTCAGTATCTGCTCAAGAAGGGGTTTACATTGTACCTCAGGGGCTATGATCTGGAGGCCCTCTGTGAAGGAAATCGGCGATTGGTTTGCTGAGACTTGTCTGAAATTCGCACAGCAAGAGAATACGAATCAGTGTCGAAGCGCAAGTGACTTTTTACAAAGGTATGTTTTTTGTGATGCTTATGAAATTTTCTTTGGTAGTTTCCACATAGAGTTGCACCAGTGGTTGTCTAGGTTAACGGAAAGGAGGACGAGCTTTCAAACTCGATGGATTCCTGTGTGGACCTCCGCAAGGGTCAATCTTGTGCCACACGTGAACAACGAGGTATCCCGCGCTGTCGATTTCTGGACGACGCAAACGTTGGAAGCCTTCGTAACAGAGTTTGCCATTGATACAAGCACGTCTTTCAGCGAAGCTGAACGGCAGTTTTTCAAGGGGCCCCGTGGTAAGTTTTTAAATTCCTTAAGCTTGAAGATCAAAATACTATTGGTTGAAAAGGGTATATTATTTTTCGAATCGGACTGTTAGTTTAGTAGTACTAACATATGTTTGCAAGTGAGAATATTCTCAACACACAAAGTGGGTTGCCGTGAAGTGAGCAAAGGTATAAAAGAGATTTTGAGTCCTACTCCTCAGGACAGACCACCGCATTTCCCCCTGTAAACCCTCCACAGCCAGAACCTGAAGGAAACCCTTTTCTAGGAAACCCTCCTGTTACCCCCCAGCGTCACTTTGTTACCCCTAAAGTTCGATCGAAGTGCGACAGGAAACCAAGTCCTAGTATTCCGGCCACAGGTCAATTTGCCCCTGTAAATCCCCCTCCATCAACGTCCTGTCCCCCTCCCAGAACCACTATGGCCCACCTAGCTGATGACATTAAGCTGCCCATCTTCAAAGGAACGGGATCAGAAGATCCAGAACAGTTCTGGTTTCTATGTGAGGTCGTCTGGAACGCGAAGAGTATTACCGACCTTGATGTGAGAACCGCGCAGCTCATTACTTCCTTTCGCGACCGGGCTTTGACCTGGTTCATGAAATTCTCCAGTAATCAGCACCCCACTTTGGATGAAATCAAGGCCGCCATCATTAAGGAATTTAAGAAACCAAAGTCGAAATCGCAGAGCATCACTAAACTCAAAGAGATTCAACAGTGGCACGGCGAATCCATTTGGGACTTTGACCAGAGATTCAAAGTTCTATTAGACCAAGTCAGCTTCACCATTAGTCCTGCGTAGCACAAGGAATGGTTCATCGTAGCGTTATTGCCGCATATCAGAACTCCGCTCATGCAACAGAAGGTTGCTGACTAGCAAGAGGCTCTGGAAATCGCAATGAAGCTAGAGACCGCTCCCGTCGGAGATGATTCTGGTATTGCCCAAATCCAAGCGCAGCTGGCAGCGATGGCCCTGGAGCTTCGTGACATGAAAAAATCTAAAACTAGTCGAGAGGAGGTCTGGTGTATGCAATGTCGGACTGAGGGTCACGATAGGGACCACTGCCCCGTGGTCAGAACATACCTAACTACGGGCACGCCCAACCAATTCAATGCCGGTGTTCTACATTGTGAGATTTGCCGAACCTCGGGCCAGCATCGCCCTGAGCACTTCCATCTTCTTTAGAGATATGTTCAAGTTCCCAAAAACCCCTACTGCTAGTTCTGTAAGTCTGTAGGGAATAATGAAGATGAGTGTCGTAGCTATGACCTTATGCGAGAGCGCACCTCTGATGCCTACCGAGTCCACAATGAAGTTCTGAATAATGATGGCTATGGTTACCACGGCGGTGCCTCCGGAAGAGGTGCTTTTGGCGGTCATGGCCGTGGTGGAATGACCGGAAGAGGTAGAGGCCAGGTTGTGTGTTACAATTGTAACCAAGCTGGTCACTTGGCTCGCGACTGTCGGAACCCCACTACGACCTGTCGGTATTGCCGTGCAGCGGACCGCATTATTGAACAGTGCCCCTAAATCCTTGCAAAGATTCAGGAAAACAACCGTGGCCCTACCCCAACTATTCAGTTGATTTCTGCGAAACAAAGACCTGCCCCAACCCTCAATGTGGTCACCCGGAGTGGAGCTACGACGCATACTCAAGACTCGCCAAAGCAACTTGCCGCGGTGTGCGTACAAAAGGTCTCCAAGAAATTCCCACTCTAGGAGGCCCTGTGCGATAGTGTTGACCCTGGCGCTGCAGAAGTACCTGCGCGGCAACCTCAGCAGGCGTCGCAGCCACAGGAGGCCTCGACGGATAAAGTAAGTACGCTATCCTCTTTCTTGTAGAGCTGTATGAAACTCTTGCGGAATCAGAACGCTCTAAAAGAGCTGCAAAAAGTTCTTGCTGTCATAGACCCTCAGAGAGGAATTGATCAGGAGAAAACTGTTAGTCGTGTCTGAAGAACGGGAAGGGAAATGAGATTGAACATTTAGGTAGGAGAATATGATATGACTGATGTCATTTTGGACCTTGGATCAGACGTTAATGTCCTACCCAAGCAGACCTGGGGGCAAATGGGAAAGTCGGCCCTGGTTTGGTCACCTATACAACTACGACTAGCTAACTAGCATAGGATTGTAGCGCTAGGGAGACTTCTTAGTGTTCCAATCGACATCAATGGGGTTAGTACTCTAGCAGATTTTGAAGTTATTGAGATCATTGATGACAGCAACCCTTACCCAGCCCTGTTGGGAATTGAGTGGGCCATGGCCAATGCTGCAATCATCAACCTTAAAAGGAGACAGATGATCTTTGAAGGAAATGGCCTGCGTGTTATTATACCCCTCGACCCATCCCAAGGAGAACGATATACAGAACCACTCAGAGATGAAGGAGAACAGGATACTCTAGACCACATCTACAACATCACAGCCAAGGATGCAGATTATGTCGAGCCTAATGATGATGGTGTAATGGATTGGCAATGTGATAGCTCCTGCATGTCTGATTCAGACGATGGTCTGGAGAATTGGCAGAATCGACTGTACGAGCTACATGGCCATAGATGCGCGCAGATCACTCAGTCTCTTCGATGCCTTAGCGCACAGCCTAGAGAATTGCCTGCACCGGTTGGGATGATAGACCCTAGAGAATTTATTGCACCTATGTCAGAACAAGTACCTTCGTCACAAAACACCCAGAGTCTGGAAATAGTAGTCGAAGCTACAGCAGCATGGGGGACCGATCATACAAAGTCTCAACCCTGTCGTGGAACCTACCCGAAATTCTTGCGCCCCAGAGTCATAAGGCAAGCGCAAGAAGTGCGAAGTAAGTTCAAGGCGCGGAATAGCCTTCAGGGACATTTGAGGCAGAAATATACAGCAATGGAAAACACACCTCGTAAGGAGTGGATGCAATGGAAAACACACCTCGTAAGTTCATATATATCTTGGACCCTATAGTGAAAAATGGGCATATGAAGGTTGAGCTCCGCCACAGTACTGTAAGTGGGGATGATCTTGTGGATCGCTTTTTGATCGCATTTCCCATTAATAAAAGTGGTCCTGTTCTAGATATAGCTTTCCAATCAAATCACAACAAGGCAAATGTTGATTATCCAGGAATTGGATACCAAATCAAGGGGCAGAGCCAATACGCTAGTGCCTCAAATCTAATAGTCATGTCGCAGATACTACCCGGTCGAGTCGAAGGTCACTATTGGGCCGAGGTTGCTTATTGCCCCGAGGCTTCAACCATGATTCTGCCGCGGCCCAAAAATGTAGCGAGGCTCAAAATCCGACCGTTGGGAGGCAGCCAATTTGGTAGCGGCGGGATTTTAATTGCTTTAAATGACTGTACTAAGACCAGTACCGGCAATCGCGCTCCACATGGACAAGATTTTCATCAGATTTGGTGCCTTCAATGCACTGTCCTACCCGATTTGATTGATGGCGTGTATAAGAAGATGCCTAAGTTAGGAAAAATTGCATCCTGCATTTCTTCAATATTTCTGAGTGAACCCATGACCACCGAACGCGAGATTGACGCCTTGGTCAGAGAATTCGAGCAAGAGGGTTTGATCACCTGTTCTAATCGGCCGCTTGCCATAGCTCACTGTGAAGCCACTCCTCCAGCACCACCACGGCCGATGCAGACACGGTCTGCCAGGAAAAAGTCTAGAACTGAAATTCACACCAAGAGCAACCAAGACCGGCCGCAGCAAACAGGGCAAACACCAGCGGCTCATCCTATGGAGCCCTCTGGTTCCGCACAGGCCCCGACCGGGGGAAGGGAGAATATTCCGCCACCACGGCCACCATATCTACCACCTATTCACCCAGGCACCGCGTTACCCCGTCGAACAAAGCAATTTACATTAGCCACACCCTCGTTGCCACCAGGAGTACAGTTGATCGAAAGTATGACAGGGAAGATTGATCGGCTTAAGTACAGCGATCACGACACCAATGACCATGGCAAGTTCCCACAATTTGAACCAGCAGAATACTTGCACCGCGTCAAGTACCCCGATCATAGGGTCACACTACTGGAAGTGCAAACATGGGCTGCGGGCTTGGACAAAGATGGACTACTCAAGCTATTTAACATTCCCCATTTCGGACGCGGCATACATGTGACTGTAGTGGCCAAGCAGTTACTAGCCCTTGTGCATGACAGCTATTTATGGATAGGGGACCAGCAAATTCCTATTGATGCTGCCCTCATCCATAGGATCACAGGTTTACCCATGGCAGGACCTGATCCGGGAACCGAATTTTCGTCCAAACATGACGATACAAAGCTCGCGTAAACCATGAAGGAGCGTTTTAGCCTGACAAAAGGGAAACAGGGGTATCACACTTCCATGATTCGGGAGTAGCCCATTCGGTTTTCAGCTGAACTCTTAGCCTGCAAACTCATACGGAAATGCAAGCCAACTGAAGTACCTGCCCCGGTTATCTGGATTGCTATGAACTGTGGTGAGGGGTATACTTATAATTGGGCCGGATATCTTGCGAAGGAGTTTTTGGAGGATGCCCGCGATGCGCAAGAAAAAGGTAGACCTTTTCATTATTCCTGGCTTATAATCCTTATTGCATTAGTTGGGTGGAAAGAACCCACTGAATCCCAGTTTGTCGAAATAAACCCCGGCACACCAGTGTCAGCGAGGTATGCCTCCCTATGGATATCCTCCGATAAGGAAAACCAGCAGATGATGAACACTGTGTTCATCTTTTATGCTATGAGTATTCACTATGAGATTGTGCGAACACCTTGAATTACCTACGAAGTGTTCTCTCAATACGAGGGCGTCGCGCACTTCAGTGCCGATATGCATCATGTTTTCATTCAAGCTCGTGCAGATCCACAACGGAAATGCTTCAAATTACCATATGTAGTCACCGAACCAGATATCAGGCGGATAGTTCAGCACTGGCCGGACAAATGGCTGAAAGATTTAGGAAAAAAACCCTCTATTCCGGTTCCCCCAGCTACCAATATTGGCGCAGGTACTAGTCAGGTGCAGCAGCAAAGCCCATTGGAAGATAGCAAAGACCTAAGTGATTCGTAGAGGGATGACGACGGCTAGGATGGAGATGGCGGATAGGATGAACAGGATGGACAGGATGAGGAGTTGGTCAAGACCATATCAGATCCTAACCCACAAACGAAGCGCAAGTCACCAGAAGTAGCCGAGGTAACCAAGCCGCAGTCCCGCAAAAAGGCAAAAGCGTCGAAGGACAAAGATATTGAGGAAGAAGCCACTGTTACGCTGGATACGCTGGAACATGCTCTAGAACAGTCTACGTCAGCACTTACTAAAAAAATGGTCAGAGTTTGTGGAACTGCATCTTGCCGGGCTCTCAGGTATTGCAAACAGGGTAGCGGAGCTAAAAGAGCTAGTAGCAAAATCGGCGCACAGTACGGTGACAAGTAGCACTACAGCACCCACATAGCAGGATATTAGGCAATGGCCACCCAAAGACCACCAGGAACAGGTACCAAGTGCAACTCTGATACAGCCTGACACCGATTCCCGACCCCAGACAGATATCACCGCGGGGCTTGATTATACAAAGATGTCTATGTCAGAGCTGCACTTCTGCCAGCTCGCGATTACAAAGGAGATCCATGCCCGAACCCAATTGTCCCAAATCTAATTAGAAGACACCATCAAACAAAACAAAACCTTTGCAGCACGTCTGGAAGAAATCGCACAAAAGAAGAAAGAGGCTGAACATACAACAACTACATTGATGCAAGCATTGGACGAGGCATGTCGGAGTCTTTCTGACTCCGACATACAGGGCACAGAGGAACCAGAGTAGAGAATCGCTAAGCTGCGAGACTATGCTCAGCAGTCCCGCAGCGAGGTTGAAAGGATGAAGATAGAACACCAGCACCAAATAGAAGAACTTCAACTGCGCATTCCTCCTGAGACTCCACCAGAGGCCCGAGAACAGCGCCAGCAGGACATCAAGGCTTCAGCAGCAAAAATATCAGATAATGTGGCCAGCGTCGCAAAACTAATGGAAGACAGCATAGAAGCATGGGCGAACCTACAGGACCATACAGATGTAGGTAAGATCCAGGAAACCATCAAGCTGCGCCAGGATGAATTAGACGCAGTCAGAATAGAAATCAAGACGCTGCCACCTATGCAGAAGATGGCTAAAGTGAAGCGCAGCAAGGAACTTCAGCAGGAAATTGAGTCCTGCAGGACGAAGGTAATGATGCTGGAAAATGCGTTACAGCCCCTGGTTGATGAAGCATTAGAATTGACCAATACTGCAGAAAGCCAGCTCAAACTTTTGAAGACCTATGACACTTTTGTGCAGGAAAAGGCTGGCACAGACTCATCTTCAGTATTACAGGAATTGGTGGAAAAGGAGAAAGCCGCTGATGATATATTGCATAATCTCACCAGTCGCTTCCAGACCCTCATGCAGAAGATTCTCCCACCAGAGTTCAAGAGCTAGTACGAGAAGTAAGGGATAGAGGTCTGCAGCACCTTCTAAGTACCCCGCCAGCACATCCCTACTTGGCTAAGTACATCGACAGGCAGGAGTTTGCTCTAAATTTGCAAAGATGGCTAGGAGTTTGCTCTAACGTAGAGCAACCAAGGGCGTGAGGCCTCACAGACAGACTCTGGGGAATCCCACCAGGCAGTCTTTCGGCATAGCAGAACCACGGTAGCTATATTCCTTCCACAGTGGGACACGCAACCCCAGGGGACCCCAAAGTCATGGATGGTCAGGTATTGGCCATCAG
Organism: Pseudotsuga menziesii; assembly: GCA_001517045.1. Lineage (NCBI taxonomy): Eukaryota > Viridiplantae > Streptophyta > Pinopsida > Pinales > Pinaceae > Pseudotsuga > Pseudotsuga menziesii. Next base: position 205,906 of record LPNX011166085.1, read on the forward strand.
AGTAAAGGATGGTGTTGCAGGTGGTCGCGACGGCTTTGATCAGCCAAGATTCTGCAAAGGACAGAAGTACGCAGTCGACAGCAGCATGAAGAGCTTCAACAAGTAGTACACTATGTCTCATCAGCGGAATTCTGCCACCAGAGAAACTGAAGAGTGCCTCGGGACGGGTCACTAGTGAGTCTTAGGGGCCTGTTGGGACGTGCACCCTAAGGACCGTTAAGATGGATAAATTCACGAGTATGGACTCAAAATAGTCTTAGGGGTGTCGGGGTTAAGTTAAAACTCCTTTTTGTAATAAACTCTTGGTTGAAATCCAGGGTTTAGGGTTTTGGGTGCCCATGGTTTAAGACCATGGTTTTGTAAAAATGTGCAGTATAAATAAGCACTTGAGTAAAGAAGATAGGTTAGGTTTTATGATGAAAGAAAGATTAAGGTGAAGCTAAGCTTGGTTGTGTAGAAAAAGGTTAAGTCCCAGCTGTGTGCGTGGACAACCTCTGCAGCTGTGTGCGCAGAGGGTTTTTGTAAGAAAGATTGAGGAACGACCTGCAGCTGTGTGCGCAGGGGCCTGCTGCTGTGTGCGCGGCCTTTTGAGGACTGAAAGGATCTGCAGCTGAGTGCATAGATCAAACTGTGGTTTTGTAGCAAGTTGAATAGAACATAGTTTGTGGACGTAGCCCCTACACTGGGGGTGAACCATGTTATATCCGGTGTTGTGGTTTCTTGTGATTGTTTTTGTTTCTGTTTCTTTTATGCATTAATAACTGTATACATTTGATAAGTAGATCACTACTAACATTTAGCTTCGCTGTGAATTGCCTGTAGTGGGTTGAGCAAGTCATGACTGTTTATTTATTTGCGAAGTTGTATGTGAATGAATGGTAAAGTTTGTAATTATTGTTTAATAAGGTTATTAAAAGGCTAAGGTACAGTAATCCCCCTCTTTGCTTGCAGAAACCTGATTCTGCAGCACCCCCATAGCGGTTTCAGGTGAGACTGCAACCTGCACGCAGGTTGTTACCGAAAGGGCCAACTCTGTGGGTCTTTTGTTGGTGCGCATTAAAATATTAAACCCGGGTCTCTCGGGTGAGAGCCGAGTATCCTAACCAACTAGACTACAACAGAACCAATTTGTTGGGCAATAGGGCAGACCCGGGTTTAATCTTTTAATGCGCACCAACAAAAGACCCACAGAGTTGGCCCTTTCGGCAACAACCTGTGCGCAGGTTGCAGTCTCACCCGAAACCGCTATGGGGATGCCGCAGAATCAGTTTTCTGTAAGCAGAGAGGGGGATTACTGTACCTTAGCCTTTTAATAACCTTATTAAACAATAATTACAAACTTTACCATTCATTCACATACAACTTCGCAAATAAATAAATAATCATGACTTGCTCAACCCACTACAGGGAATTCACAATGAAGCTAAATGTTAGCAGCGATCTACTTATCAGATGTATACAGTTATTAATGCATAAAAGAAACAGAAACAGAAAAAATCACAAGAAACCACAACACCGGATATAACGTGGTTCACCCCCAGTGTAGGGGCTACGTCCACAAACTGTGTTCTATTCAACTTGCTACAAAACCACAGTTTGATCTGTGCACTCAGCTGCAGATCCTTTCAGTCCTCAAAAGGCCACGCACACAGCAGCAGGCCTTTGCACACACAGCTGCAGGTCGTTCCTCAATCTTTCTTACAAAAACCCTTTGCACACACAGCTGCAGAGGTCGTCCACGCACACAGCTGGGACTTAACCTTTTTCTACACAACCAATCTTAGCTTCACCTTAATCTTTCTTTCATCATAAAACCTAACCTATCTTCTTTACTCAAGCTCTTATTTATACTGCGCATTTTTACAAAACCATGGTCCTAAACCATGGGCACCCAAAACCCTAAACCCTGGATTTCAACCAAGAGTTTATTACAAAAAGGAGTTTTAACTTAACCCCGACACCCCTAAGACTATTTTGAGTCCATACTCGCGGAGTTATCCATCTTAAGGGTCCTTAGGGTGCGCGTCCCAACAGGCTGCCACCTATGTAGAAGATGGATAAAGTGAAGCGTAGCAAGGAACTTCAGCAGGAAATTGAGTCCTGCAGGATGAAGGTAACGATGCTGGAAAATGCGTTACAGCCCCTGGTTGATGAAGCATTAGAATTGACCAATACTGCGGAAAGCCAGCTCAAAATTTTGAAGACCTATGACACTTTTGTGCAGGAAAAGGCTGACACAGACTCATCTTCAGTATTACAGGAATTGGTGGAAAAGGAGAAAGCCGCTGATGATATATTGCATAATCTCACCAGTCGCTCCAGACCCTCGCGCGTACCCTAAGGATTACCAGTTTTGGTAACTTCGCGGCTGTTGGTAAAGTGGAGCTATGGGTCAAGATAGTCTTAGGGGTGTCAGGGTAAGGAAAAACCCCCTTTTTTGTAATAAACCCGTGGTTTAAATCTAGGGTTTAGGGTTTTTTGGGTGCCCATGGTTTAAGACCATGGTTTTGTAAAAATGCGCAGTATAAATAAGCGCTTATGTAAAGAAGATAGGTTAGGTTTTATGATGAAAGAAATATTAAGGCGAAGCTAATATTGGTAGTGTAGAAAAAGGTTAAGTCCCAGTTGTGTGCGTGGACGACCTCTGCAGCTGTGTGCGCAGAGGGTTTTTGTAAGAAAGATTGAGGAACGACCTGCAGCTGTGTGCGCAGGGGCCTGCTGCTGTGTGCGCAGCCTTTTGAGGACTGAAAGGATCTGCAGCTGAGTGCGCAGGTCAAACTTTGGTTTTGTAGCAAGTTGAATAGAACACAGTTTGTGGACGTAGCCCCTACACTGGGGGTGAACCACGTTATATCCGGTGTTGTGGTTTCTTGTGATTGTTTCTGTTTCTGTTTCTTTTATGCATTAATAACTGTATACATCTGATAAGTAGATCGCTGCTAACATTTAGCTTCACTGTGAATTCCCTGTAGTGGGTTAAGCAAGTCACGACTGTTTATTTAGTTGCGAAGTTGTATGTGAATGAATAGTAAAGTTTGTAATTATTATTTAATAAGGTTATTAAAAGGCTAAGATACAGTAATCCCCCTCTCTGCTTGCAGAAACCTAATTCTGCGGCACCCCCATAGTGGTTTCGAGTGAGACTGCAACCTGCGTGCAGGTTATTTCCGAAAGGGCAAACTCTGTGGGTCTTTTGTTGGTGCGCATTAAAATATTAAACCCGGGTCTGCCCTATTGTCCAACAGGAATTGTAACCCTTTATTGTTTATTAAATATACAGAGAGGAAACCAATTCTAGTTCCGATTATTTCCAATTCATGAGTATTTGTTAATTATTCTTGGATGATTTTGATTCCTAGTTCCTAGATCATGTGCAAGAATTAATATGGTATCAGAGCTTACGACGGGATGAAGAACAATCTCTCAAAAAAAAATATTTTTGACAGATTTGTCCATGAGAAGTGAGCAATAGCTCAAAATTCCAGCACTGCACCAGAAGCCAAGGCTTACCACTTAATACCCCAAGTAAAGAAATTGTTGATCAAGATTTCTTGATTGACTATGCTGGGTGTGATGAAAGCCTAGAATGTGCAGGCTGTCCGACCTTATTTTTCCCTTTTTGTTTTGATTTTCAGGTTTCTACAGGTGAAGCATTCGCTACAGGCAAATCCAGATGGCCTCCTCAGTACCTCTGTTGACTCCATACAATTTCCACACATGGAAAGATAAAATGGAAACTCAGTTGAAATTCAAAGGACTCCATAGAGTCACCATGGACACTGAAGTTGAGCCTGGATCCACCATAGAAAAATCAAGATTCTTGAACAAGAAGGATGAAGCCTTCAGTTTCTTATGCCTCTCTATTTCTGATGACCTTCTCTTCCATCTTACGGATCTGAAGACACCGAAACAAATATGGGACAAATTGGAATCTCTATACGGAAAGCATGATGACTTGAGAGTTTACCAACTCGAAAATGAACTCATGTCTCTCCAACTTTCCAATTTTGAGACTTTGAATGATTTCTTTACAAAGTTCAAGCATACTATTTTTCTCTTCAAGCAATGCAAAGTGGAGAAGGAAGATGATCGGCTCATCCTAGCCATCCTCTCCAAACTCGGGGCTGATTATTCAGTTTTTGTTTCTACATTCTGTGTGGGGAATCTCACAACCCCTGTATGGAAGATGCCTACACTCAATGCCTTCATTGAGTCCCTAACTAATGAACATGACAAGCTTGTCCAGATGGGGATCATCCGATCTTCCCGTTATCAAGCCCTCCATGTCTCAGGACCCAAAGATGTGAAGGGTAAAGGAAAGCAGTAGAAAAATCAGAAAACTAAATTTGATGCTCCAAAGCCTAGATTTGAAAATCAGCAGCATGATGAATCTTTCGGCTCAAGGAAGAACAAAGGAAAAGGTCACAATGGGAAAGAAAAAGTCAGGTGTTCTTACTGCAGGAAGGGTTTTCACCCTGAACATGCCTGCATGAAGAAAAAGCTTGATGAAGTAACCTCTCTCCTTGAGAGGAATCACATCAATCTTCCGGAGAGCTTCCAGAGAGCCTACCACCATGATGTCTCTAAATTGACACACTCTCGCATCTGCAGATAAACGTATCATTGCGTCTTCCATTTCTCCTACTACTTTCACAGTTGTTTTGTCCAACTGTATTATTTTTCCATTAGATAGCTGGGGTTGGCCATTTATCCTTTTACACACTAATAAAGGCATAAAATTTGTGGATGCTACTGAATCAACCAAACAGTTGTGTACATTATGATTGAAAATTTCAAATGTAAGCAGAAAAGGTAAAGTTCTGGATTTGGACTTTCCCCCAATACCGGCTTCGCTGATTTCTTCTTCTGACTGAACATTTTCTTGGGGTTTACTGGTTGGTGGGTTTAATGCTTCCAAATTTTCTTCTTTTTCTAGTTTAAACTACACATCTCAAACAAAGAAATATTGGCCTTCGTCTTCTTGATTTCTTCTATTATATCATACCCCATCGCACAGTCTGTTGAGTTTTTCTTCACACCTTCTACTTTTCTTTCATCATCCTTTACGGTCTTACTGACAATTGGAGTATTATGCCTGGTTATGACCAAATCCGGTATAAGTTGGGTCTGAGTGTTATTTCTGACTTTATTCAAGTTTTCCTGAATTCTTTTAATCTTGGGAAGCAATGTGTTATCTTCAATTATTGAACCCTTGCTCCTGGTTGTGACATTTACATCCGACATTTGTATCTCTTCATTAGGTTCTTATTCTTCTAAACCAAGCATAGGTGCACAATCCCACAAGACCATGGTAGTCTCTTCAAGTGTCTCTTTTGATTCGTGCATTTTTTCTTCCTCATCCACAGGCTAAATTAATTTAGAATCAAGTAACTGATTCATAACTAAAGTCATAGAATTTATCCACTATGGGAAAAAAAATCAAAGTGAGGATGTTGATGGGAAGTACAGAAGTTATCCATCCCAAACTTAGTGAGATTCATGACAGAAGGACTATGTTTAGAAGTTTGACAGGAACTACTTTCATCGTTTCTCTTATAATAGGGCTTGAATTGCTTCTTGGATTCTCTCTCCTTTTCCATATCAACAATCTTATTGGACAAATTCTAGACCATCTTGACTACTCCCTCCAATTCATTTGATCATTCATCCTTGGGTTTGGTCAATAACAGAGGCTTCTTACTATTGAAGGTCTTTGTTTCTGGCTCCACTAGATACTTGCGTATGCTTTCTAGCTCAGCCTATATCTTCTTAGCCTCTTCATATGTTGCAGCCAAAGTGGATTTAACTAATCTTTTAGAAAACATGGCCATTTCAGGGCCAAGAGATGATGTGTAATATTCGATTAGAGACTCTTCAGCGGGTTTTATGGATACATTGAAATTTTTTAAGTGAGCAGTAAACCTATGAGTAAAGTCCTTCACTTTTTATTTATTTTCCTTTTTTAGAGACAATAGTTCTTTCATTAAAGCGGTCGTATTTCTTTGGCTACAAAACTTGTTTTTAAACATTCTTTCGAAAGTGTCCCAGTCTATGATTGAATTGGCCTGTAAGCCAAAATACCATGGAATTGCTTTACCTTTGAGAGTATGAGGGAAAAACCTACAAACCACATCCTCATTTTCAACTTATAGTGCTTCCAAAACTAGGAAAAAACTCTGTAGATGGTCGTCCACAGATATGCCTTCCCCTGGGTCAAATCTAGGCAATGAATTTTCATAATTCTGCGGCAAGGCATGCACTTGAGGGGCTAATTTTAGTGGTTTTCTAGCCCTCCAAGTTGGTGCAGGTAGATTAGACTGATTTGCATTAGGATTTGGAGGTTCATTTCCTTCCATGATCTATTTAGGAGTCTAAGGTGGATATTGGAAAGGTGAACAACATGGAGATTCTGGTCCCAAGTGATTAAGAGGTTGAACAATTTCTTGCAATGTTAAATCTACCAACTCTTCAAAATCTCCCACTAGTATTGAATATTCTATGGAAGGGAATTCTCTTCTGCTAGCTTGTCTTCTAGGTGGGTTAAGGATATTTGACAGTCCTCCTAATGCCTTTTCATATGACTTTGTGATTCTTATTAAATTATCAACTACTTTCTTTGGAGACAGGATAAAAATACTCTGTAACGTCTGAATCAGGTTTAACTTTTCCTTCAGGACTAGGTATCTTGGGAAAATTAGTTTCAAAACTGTCACCGGTAGAATGTTCTCGAGGAAACAGATTTCCTCGGCCATCCATGCACTGGAGGCCCTCCTTCTAGCACCAAAACTATTGAGGCCTGGAAAATCCTAGGTACTGATTGTAGGGATTCTCCCCAATAACCACTCCCAATAATCTCATTTATTGTTTGGTATGGCGAATCCATTTGGTTTACGGTCTAGCTACTATAGAGTTAAATACCAGTTTAAATCTATTTTACTGGTTGCAGCCTAGTCCATCGTTTATGTGATTTTTTTTCTTGGTGTATTTGTAACTTCAGAATGTATTCACTTGTATATCTTATGTATTGTACCTTGATGTTTATTATGGAAAGTATCTATAATGTAATTGAGTCATGTCATGCCCCAATGTTTCGATCAATAGATTCAATAATGTAAACAAGTCATGTAAAGTCATTGAGGTTAACCCTTGATTGTAAGTTGGGGAAATAGTCCCCACAAATGAGTGAAGTTTAACCCTCCTTGTTGATTGGAGGGAAAATTCCCCACAGTTGTTGGGCACTAGTGTTATTAGACTCTCCTAGAGAAGTCAAACCTGGTAAGTAACTTTTAAGTGAGGCTGACTTGTTGGAGTGGACCTAAAGTGAATGAAAGAATATAAATAGAAGTGAGGCTCTCCTCATTTCTACACATCACACACACACTCACTCACAAGGGCACATGAGTGAGAGAGAGAGAGAGAGAGAATAACTGTTGGGTTTTATTGCTGCCATTGGTGCTCATTCTATCTTTGAGCAAGTTGCGGGGTTTTCTCCTTTATGGTTTCCCCGAGGAAAATTCTTTGTGTCTCTTGTCTCTTGTGTTTATTGTTGTGCATGTTATTCTCTCATATAAGATTCTAAAATCATATTGCGTAAATGATAAAAATATAACATGGTATTAGAGCTAACCTGAGAAGAAGACACTATGCTTCAGAAGCTAGGGATTCTTAATTTTTGGGTCTCTCTCAACAATCCATTAGAAAAAGGATGCTAGGATAACTCTGCATTGAAGGGCGCATATTTCTATCGAAGCAAAATTTGTTTCTGTGCATTTTACAGTTTTTGCTGCGGGAAATTAGGTCTTTTCACAGAAGAGGAATTTTTGAGTGACACTGGCATAGGATTACTCTCCCCATCAAAATCGAAGTTCAGATCCCGAATATGAAAAAGTGACACGTGACAGTCCGTACAACTTTGCTATGTTGAACAATCCTGAAACAAGTCACCTTGGGAAAACACTCATAAGTCCCAATTGGTGAAACCAGTTCTAATGACACCTTTGGTGTTGGAATAAGGACAGATGAGGATACCACAGTACAAAATTTCAGATACAGAGGAGTAGTACTTTTGGATATACCACAGAAACAATATCATGAATTTTTGCAGAATAAATTAGTAAACTAGGGCTTCCTGTTCCGGGAGCTTCCCTCCATTGTTTTCAGAAAATGAGTACATTGGATAGCTCACCTTGAAGAGGTATATCTTTCTATCTAATTATATCTAAAAGATTCAAAGTTTTGAAAATTAGGGTTTTTCTGACAAACCCTAGATCAACCAGCTCTGGAACTAGGACGGACACCTCAAATCGGTAAGATCTAATATTTTTCTATCTACATTTGAGGTTGTTATTTCAAAATGTCTAATCACACTAGCTTGATGACAAGGTTGGTGAAACTGACAACTTCAAAACATGGAAGTATTGGATCTCACTCGTTCTTCAAGAAAATGAATTGGATACCTACATAAGTAGAGAGGTTCTAGTTCTAGAGGGAGATGAGGCTAAAATCCTTACACAAGAAGAACTTGGTCAAGGCCAAGATGATCATTGCTGAATCAATCAAGGATCACCTTATAACACAAGTGTCTTCCCTAAATACACCAAAATAGATGTTTGATTCCTTGACCAAGCTATTTGAAGGGAAGAACATAAATCAGAAGATGAATTTGAGAAAATAGTTGAAGAATGTGAAGATCTAGAATGCAGAGACCATACAGTTATACTTTATAAGGGTCTCTCAAATCAAAGAACAACTTGAAGTAGTAGACGAAGAAGTGGAGAATACAAAAGTGGTGATATCCACCTTGAATGGCCTCCCAGAGTCATGGGATTTATTCATTCGAGAAATGTGTGCTGGAAGGAAGTGATTACTTTCAGTAGAATCTAGGAAGAGTGCGCACAAGAAGAAGCTCCACTCATAATAAGAGAAAAGAATATGGGAGCAATTGAAGATCAAGCCCTCATGATTCAAAGAATATCCCTCAAGCGACGAGGAATATGAAGAACTAAATTCTTGAAGAAACTCTTATCCATCTAAGAATTTGGATAAGAAATGATGATGCTATGAATGAAGAAGATGATGAAGCTGAAAGAAGGAGTCTACCCACGAGACAAATAAAGATAAGTATTCAATTGTCATTTCATGATATTATTTTATTATGCATTTGTTTATGTTCAGTTGATGTGTTATGCATGATAGAATGTTTGGATTAATGACAGTATACTACTAATATGCATGTGATGGGTAAGTAGCTCATGGTTCTATACAACTCTCCATTGCTAATTATCTAGAATGAAACCTCTTTGCTGACATATTGGATTTGTGCACAATCTCAATGATGTCTTGGTAGAGATGGAAGGCATCTAGAAAATTTTCCGTGAGATATGGATGAATGTTGGATTGGCTAAAACAGTTGCATGATCATATATTTATGCATAAGAATTTTCCACTATAAATATGCCTTATGAAATGTTTCTAACCATACAAATGCATTTTCTTGTAGGAAATATAGCGTACAATCACCTACAAGCAAAGAAGGATGAGACTTGTTCCAAAGAACAAGTGATGATAGTTCAAGATGTAGAATAATATGACGAATGCAGTGACATAATTGATGTAGAACCTTCTAGATATGAAGAAGTAGCCAAGAATATAGGGAAGACTAGTTCAATAATAATGATGTCTAGGATGCAGTATAGAGACCTGAAGGGAAGTTCGTAGTTCCATCATGCAGTATATGGAAACATCGTGGGATACAAGGAAAGATTTGTATCATGAGGCATAGACTATGAAGAGACATTTGCAGCCACTAGAAATACACATGACAGGCATAATCATGTGTTCAAATGAAATAAGGCCTTGTACGAGCTCAAAAGGCACCCATGGGATAAAACATACATGAGGAGCTTGAAGATCACCTAGAGTGATGAATATCTTAAAATTTTCTACAAGTTTGAAGATGAAAGGCTATAGAGGGTGACAAGCTCACAGATTGGTGCGAGAAGAACACTTTCAAAGATAGAGAACCTTGGTATCCAGTGACCCTAGATGGATACATAGAATATTAGTAGCAAAGGAAGATAATTGTCACTCTAGTACATAATGTTTCAATGCATAGAGTACGAAAGGTAGAGGGAGAATGATGGTCCACTTCAGAGGGAGTGACTGCAGAAGATCCTGAGGTTCGACATGGTATGACAGGATGGACATATTACTGATGAATCTGGGCTTTAATGAGAGTAAAGTGGATTCCAACCTTTACTTCAAGGTTGAAGGTGGAAGACTAGTAATGCTCCTGTTATATATTGATGACTTGTTCCTGGTAGAAAAGATGAACTCATTAAAGTTGCAAGAAGAAGACTTGCTGCTGAGTTTGAGATGAAGGACTTGGATATGATGCACTAATTTCTAGGCATGGAGGTGTGGAAGAATGTGGATGGAATCTACCTGGGACAAGGGAAGTATGCAGTAGAGATCCTGAAGAGGTTCAGGATGATGGAATGCAAGGCCATGACCACACCTATGGCATCGAACCTAAAGCTATTAAGTGTTTCTTTATCAGAGACGGTTGATGCCACGATGTATCTTCAGATGATTTGTTCCTTAATGTACCTAAAAAACATGAGACTAGATATTTTCTTTGCGGTGAACACGTTGAGCCCGTTTCTGACAGATCCTAAACATGTTCACCTAATTTCTGTAAAGCATGTTCTGAGGTACCCGAAGGGTACGATTGATTATGGGCTCAAGTATGATGCGAATCAAAAGTTTAACCTAGAGGGTTATGTTGATTCAGAATGGGCAGGCAGTGTTGCAGATAGAAAGAGCACCTCGGGGTGCTACTTGAGTATGGGATTAGGTGTGATATATTTGTTTAGTAGGAAGCAGTCCTACATAGCACTGAGTATAGCTAAACTAGAGTACGTTGCAGCTTGTTTGGCTAGTTATGAGGTAGCATGGCTCAAGAATCTACTGTTTGACTTATTTGATCTCCCATTGGATGCTACCTGTATCTTCTATGACAACCAGAGTTGTGTGAAGTTGTCTGAGAACCTGGTGTTCCACGACAGGTCGAAGCACATCGAGATCAAATATCAACATATCATGGATATGGTGCAGAGAGGAGCAGTGAAGCTCCAGTATGTTGCGACGGATAAGTAGATCGCAGATGTGTTGACCAAACCACTAGCCAGGGTGAAGTTTGAGTACTTCAAAGAGAGGCTTGGTGTTATTCAGATAGAAGATACTTTGAGGAAGAAGTGATGGGACACATTTGCAGGAGCCATTCTGACCATGGTAGGAGGATCCTTCCCATTGTTGTGGATGTAAGCGCTATGTGATGAGCATCGGGGTGATGCTTCAGTTTCTGCTGTGATGATGATCAGGATGATCATATGATGATGATATGCATCAAGATGATGTTGTGATGAGTATCAGGATGATACTATGTGGATAGATTATATAGATAGCATGTAAAAGATCCTGAGAGATACGATAGTTTGTGCTCAGATTCTCTTTCGAGGTTTTTCTAGAGGTTGGACGTGGATAGGTTGTGCAGGTAGCATAGAAAAAATCCTGAGAGATCCTATATTCTGTGCTAGGATACTCTTTCAAGGTTTTGCTACAGGTAGCATAGAAAATATCATGGGATATCCTATAGTATGTGCTAGGATGCTCTTTCGAGGTTTTTCTATGAGAGGCATGTAATCAACCCTGGAGATCTGATAGGTTGAGCTATGTGCTCGTAAAAGTCCCAGGATTCTCTTTAGAGTTCTTGTAGGTTGCAAGACACTCTTTTAAGGTTTTTCCTAACCACATAGAAAAGATCATGGGAGATACTATAGTCTGTGCTAGGATTCTGTTTCGAGGTTTTGTGGTGGTAGTCACATAGAAAAGATCCTAGGAAATCCTATATTCTGTGCTAGGATGCTCTTTCAAGGTTTTGTGATGGTCAGATGTAAAAGATCCTTGGAGATCCTATAGTCTATACTAGGATTCTCTTTCAAGGTTTTGTTGATGCATATAATCAGTCCTGAGGATTCCATAGTATGGCAAAAAATGATGAAGACCTACAGAAGCCATTCTTTGGGATAATGGAGGGACCTAGTCAGTTACCATGAAATTAATTCAGACTGGGACTAAAGCTCAGCTTATTGTTGAGAATACATTCTCTGGGATAATAGAGGAACATGGTCAGTTACGAGGAAATTGATTTAGTCCGGGACTAAAGCTCAACTTAGTGCTGAGAGGCCATTCTTTGGGAGAATGGAGGCACCTGGTTAGTTACCAGGAATTTGTTTCAGTATGGGAATGACACTCAACCTAGAGCTGAGAGCCATTATTTGAGAAAGAAAGATGTAAGTGCTGGGCAGGCCATTCTGACATGGTTCCTGGATGTGTTCCTCTCATGGTCAGATATAAGTGCTGAAGAAGATGAAGACCTACCTTGAGGCTAGGCCTACAACCAGTATGAAAAAGGTTTGGCTCTGTAGAACTTCCTGTGACGAGAAGAATGAAGAGATAGAACCATTTGATTGAGATAGTGGAAGCCATGATGATGATCTAGTGATGCTCTAGATCAAGTGATGATCCAGACTTGATGATGATCTAGTGATGATCCAGAATCGATGATGATCTAGATCTTGACGATGAAGATGACTTGATGGTGATCCAAATGATACATAGAAGAATACTTGTGCTGATAAATTGTGTCAAGAGAATACCTTCCTAGTTAAGAGGGAGTGTTGATGTATTTGTAACTTTGAAATGTATTCACTTGTATATATTATGTATTATACCCCAATGTTTATTTCAAGAAGTATCTATAATGTAATTGAGTCATGTCATGCCCCAATGTTCTGATCAGGAGATTCAATAATGTAAACAAGTCATGTAAATTCATTGAGGTTAACCCTCCATTGTAAGTCGGGGCAATAGTCCCCACAATTGAGTCAAGGTTAACCCTCCTTGTTGATCGGAGGGAAAATTCTGCACAGTTGTGGGGCACTAGGGTTATTAGACTCTCCTAGAGAATTAGGCCCTGGTAAGTAATTGTTAAGTGATTCCAACTTGTTGGAGTTGACATAAAGTGAACAGAAGAATATAAATAGAAGTGAGGCTCTCCTCATTTCTACACATCACACACACACTCACTCACTGGGGTGCATGATTGAGAGAGGAGAAGCTCTCTCAATTGAGAGAGAGAGAACAATTGTTGGAGATCATATTTTCTATCTTTGGGTTTTACTGCTGCCATTGGTGCTCATTCTATCTCTGAGGAAGTTGCGGGGTTTTCTCCTTTATGGTTTCCCCGAGGAAAATTCTTTGTGTCTCTTGTCTCTTGTGTTTATTGTTGTGCATGTTATTCTCTCAAATAAGATCCTAAGATCATATTTCTTAAATGATAAAAATCTAACATTTTTTTTAGGTTTTATAAATGATATGCAAGTGCCTAAATTAAATGCAGATGATAAGGAAGCAAAGGGTTCACAATGTGATGCATAGGTTCTTACATACTGTCTTATATCCTTTGTTCCTAAATCACAGAAAGCAAATAATAGCTAAGCTAAACTAATCTAATGCTAACTAACCTATCCCTAGGGAGCAAGATGATTATTTGTATGAGTAATGTATTGTATTTTAAGCACATAGAATTTTACAGATAGCTGATATAATTCAGAATACATAGAACACAACAGAAAGATTAACATAGAGATAGCTCATTGTTTATTAAAACACTCATTACTCATTTGTTGCACAAGATTCAAAACAAGGAAATGAAATCATTCATGACAAAGAAATAGTTCAGAGTTAAAACAATCTCAAAAATTCGCATAGTCAGCCAAGACAGAAATAGTTCTATCTAGCCATCCACACAACATGCATTTGAAACTTAACAGCTCCTTCTCCAGCAGAAAATTCAATCCTCTTTATTAAAATAAAAAATAGTTCCTCTTACAATAAGTGTTTCACATAATAAATCTAGAAAAGTCCCCTTCCTATTCAACTTCACCTACATTTATACATCTCAAAAAACTCTTGGTTTTCCTGCCCCTTGGGCTTCCTTTACATTCGGTTACAAAATATTTGTCTTTTAGTGTACTCAATAATTAAGAGATAAATACAAAAATTATTACAAATGTATTTCCATGTGTCAAAAAGACAAAACACTTAAGTGGGACCATTTAACTCAGCAATGAATTGCTTCCATGCCTTAGTGTTTAAAGCAATTATCTCAAACTCAGCTGGCTCCAAGAATCTGATCATGACTTCATGTTTGGAAGCCCGAGCCCTTATGTTAGCCATCCTTGCTGGGAGTAGTCAAAATTGATATTATAAAAGGAAGTTACTAATTTGAACTTGAGCAATCACATTTTTAATCACCCTTTCATCTAAGTTCTTTATCAATTTTATGCCATGCTCCTCTTCCTAAAATATAGCATGTAACTGCTGCAAATGTTCTTCATGAGGTGGAAGCTCATCCAGCCTCCTCTTAGATGATTTCTGAAATTTTTTATATGCTGCGAGTACTTTCTTAGAAAAATCCCTGGATTTATCTATTGTCTTATGGATTTCCTTTATCAATTTCTCAACAGCTTTGTTGCTGAAACCTATCATCATACTCAAGCTGCAATCTTTCTGGAGTTTTGATTGGTGTAATTTTTTGAGGCTCCTTGGTTGTTTCCAGCCGTGTCAATCATCCTTGAATGACTTATACAACGTCTTGAGTTTTTTCTTTGAAATCTATAGATGTGGCTGAAATATCCTGTAATCGATCTTCCACTTGTTTGACTTTGAAGACTTCTCCCGTGATCTGACCCTGCATCTGACAGATCTTATTTTTGAGAAAAAGAGCATGCTTTATTAGAGGTGTTATATCTATCCTTTGTTCATTTTCTACCTTTAACAACACCTCCAAAGAACTCTTATGAGCTTCTAATCCCACTGCTTGGTATTCATATTGTTTTGCTCGCTGATCAGTCGTAGACTTCTATGCTTCTATCTCTACAATTTTTTTTTCAATTCCCATTTATCCCTTCTAAGGTTCATGTTTAACAGCTTCAAAGTATCCCTCTCTTCTTCTAGAATTTTATACTCTTGTTGAAGCTCTCATAGTCTAAAAGAGTAGCTTCATAATTTCTTTTTTATTCTCTGCAAACTCTTTCTTCCTTCCTCAAGACCTCTTTCATCCCAACCATTTTATCCTTGCACTGCTCAAGGGTCTATGTGAGCTTATCAATATTATGAGCATTCACATATGCATTTTCAATGCTCAAGGAGGCCAATTGCTTCGGGTTATCTTCCACATTTTTCACTATTGTCCTTTCTGTCACTATGGTGACTGGGGGTTGGTTTCCTATCCTTAGAGTCTTCTCTATCTTCCACATGATTGACTTCTTTTTGAGATCAAACTGTATAGCTTCTAGGAATGCAACCTCATACTGCTTCGATGGAGTGAATGGTACCAATTCCAACTCAACTAAAGGGAGATGCCCCCTTGTAAGTATATTTTCTGAAGTGGATGGAAGGTCCTAAGGGTCGTTCTGAACAAGGATCCATCTTTGATCCTCACCACCTACATCATCCTGACTTTCCTTGGTTTTTTATTTTCTTAACCCTTCTTGGTCTTGTACTTCTTGTTCCAGATTCAGAGCTTCTTGAGCTATGGCCTTTTCTAGATCAACGATCTTTTCTTGGATAGCCTCCTCTTTATTTCTCTTTTATTCTTCTCTCTCTTTCCTAGCAGCTTCTTCTTCCTTTTCTCGTTGTTGGTCCTCATTTTGTCACCATTTTTGGCTAAATATTTTACATATTAATACATGTTTTGTTACCTTTTGGCATCTTTTCTACCATATAGTTTGCCATTCAGCAGCAGGTATGGTCATATTTTAATTTATGCAAGTTATGTTTTATTTTGCATCATTTCACAATTTTATTGTTCAAATTTGATAATATGTAGTGATATTATAATGTATGAAACTTTCATGCAGAATATTGGTCTTCAACAAACCAGCGAGCAGCATAGCATTCATCCTAGATGTGCACAGAGTGTATCCAACACATCATCCAACTCACTATTTTAACCACCAAATCAATCGTGCATTGCTGATAATGGATTTTTGTCTGTTAAAGGAATGTAATGGCCAAAAACTGTTGTGACCACGCACTAGCATATTAGTATGAGCCTCCTTTTGCAAGAGCACTCATATGATGTCTCTGCGTGACACCTTGACGTTGGCTCCAATTAAGACTAATTTCATATGCCACATTGCGCGCCAGAAAGGAACCAGATTTGCAAAGAAGAAGGGAATGCCATCTGTTGGTTATCAATGTAGTTACTTGTCATAATGACTGCCTTATCGTAAGAGCAGTCAACCACTGAAAGGGTCGACTTGCTCGCCTCCTGTAAAAACACTATATATAGAGATGATCTCATGCGAGAAATAGTTAAGCTTTGAATGTCAATAGTTGATAGCTCGTGGTTAATAGTTAAGACAATCAATGGAGTTAGTAAGGATAGCAAGATAGTTAGCCATTTTATCAGTTTACCACAAAACTCTGTAATGCTACCTTTTGGTTTAATGAAAGTTCTAGTATGATGTGCATGATCGTGTTCCATTATCAAAGCATTACTTTGTTTGTTGGGAGGCCCCCTGATAGCCAGAGTTTTACATTGTTTGTGTATGTTTCACTATTTTCTTTCTCTGTAACTAGTATAGTATTTTTCAGTATGTAAGTTTCTATGGTGAGTTAGGTTAATGTAGGATTTTTCTTAAAATTCCGCAATAGTCATTTTTAAGTTGACGTTTTGATTTTGAATCGGGAACCATCATGAGGACAACTAGTCTATTGGATTACTTGCAGCTCTAGAGTAATAAATAAACTACTGTTAGAGAGGTTACCAAGTAGAGATTATTTATTACTCTAGAGTTGCATCTAATCCAATAGACTACTTGTCCTGATGATGGTTCCTGATTGGGAATCGAAACGTCGACTTAAAAATGACTACTATGGAATTTCTGGAAAAACCCTACATTAGTATAGTCTTGTTTATAAGTTATTTATGCAATTTCTTTCTTGTAATTGTTTATGTTAATTACTTTCTGTAGTATATATTTCATTTTTATCATGCTGATTATGTAGTTTTCCTTTACAAGCTAGCAACCGGTTGCACCTAGAATAGTTTCTAAATTTCTTTTCAAAGTTTTTACAGTTCATTGCTTGATTTTTTAGACTAGATTCCTTTGGTTAAGTCACAGTAAATCTAGCTTTATTTATTTCTGTTTTTGCTCAAGTATATTTCAGTTCGCTCAATAATGTAATTACCTTTTTGAATTATGAGTTACTTTAGATTATGTTTCCATAAGATTCAATCAGTAAGTGGATTTATGTTTTTCTCTTTCAACATTTCATTAGCTCATATGAATGAGTCAGGTGCTCTCAACAAATCATTTAAATTCACTGTTTTCTCGAAATTTTAGTATTTTCTTCAGACAGACTGTCATTTAGACAATATAGACCTTCATTTCAACCTACTACCCAATCTTTCATTCAACCCTAGGTGTTTTTAATATGTTTTGAGCTTATCTCCTTAGTTTTTTTATTCAGTTTTGATAGTGGTAGTTAGATAGCGATTGTAAAGTTTCTGTTAAGACCCTTAGGTGAGATTGTTTAAACTATTTGTTAAACCCTATTCTTCTTTTTTCTTTCTTCTCACCTTATGCCTAAGAATTATGTCATGTGTTTTAATCTATTGTATTGATTTGTAATTCAATTTGAATTGTTGCTTCACACGTGAAATTTTAAATGCATTAATAGGTTAGGTGTCATTTCTCATAAAAATATGATTTGTTCTCTTAATCATATGGTTATTAAAGGAATTTATAGAATATAATTTAGATCATATTTATAAGTTTTCTGCTTATTCGTAAATCATGTCTACCTTCTTGTAATATTATTTTATCTTTTGCAAATATGATTTATTTTTTTATAGATAATCATGTTTACTATAGCTTGTAATTAAACAATTCTTAGTCTACATATTTTTGTAGAGATGAAGTTAGATCTGATTCCCTTTAGTTTCTTCACCTCATTTGAAATCCATTTCGACACTTCTCCTGATCCTGTCCCAATTACAGTAAACCCTTATCCTCAAAATGATCAAGGAGAATGGAATTAGTGTTCATCTATTAGTTGCATGTATAGCTAGATGTTGTAAATTCTTCTTTGTGTAACCAGTTCTTAAGAAGTTGTTTATCAATAAAATATACCTTCTTATAAAGAATCATTCATTTTTATCACACTATCCACATCTTTGTCTTTTAATAGTTTTTTATATAGTAAAGTAGTATAACTTAATACCACTCTTCCCTAGTCCTCTGTTTCTGTTATCTTAAGAAGTTGATTTCTTAGGATTTCAACCCAGTCTTTCATTTTGAAAGACCTTCCAATATTTTGTTTACTAAAGTATTGCCACGATACCATAAGAATCCATATACCTTTTCATATATTTTGTAACAAATCTAATCCTACCAACCCTGGTCTATAATTAAATATTAGGTAAATTAATCAAGACAATATTTTTCCCAACACTCGCTTATTCTCTTCAGCCAAGAGCTTTCTTGCGCCTTTTGTCAGTTGTTGGGCAGTCTCTTCTTTTAATTTTCTGGATGCTTCCCCTTCTTGGATTTTTGGTTCTAGATTGCTACTTCCACTTCCTTTGTCGTGGCCGCTAAGGCCTTCAGTTTCAACTGATTTTTCCAGGCGTTCATGCTGTAAATGTTCCTATACATTTCTTCCTCTTTTTCCATGTAATCAGCATACTTGAAATTTACTATGAGTGTTTCCGTACTGCAACCTTTCCTTGAGAATCATTCCAGTGAAATTCCTTTTCACCAAAATGCAAATTTTCCATCTCTTTAACAAATTTAGGGGCATTCTTGAACTTGGTGAACTTGTAACTACCCACATAGAAGGGTAATGGTGGAACACATCCTTATTTAGATAAAAAGGTGTCTTCCAAATCCATTCAGGAAAAGTTGTCTAACATCGTCTTTGTGGACTATATAATCTATTGCGTACTTTGGTAGAAATGAGGGCACTTTCGTTCCCCCATACATCCTCAAATAGGTGCCTTCTTCTGAGAAGAATTAATCCCCATATTCTTTAATAGACTCCAAGGCTCCTTCAGATAGGCATGGACATTCTTCTAGAAAAATCAGCTTGTATAAGGGCATCAAGAATTATTCACAGATCATCTTATAGTGATTATGATATTTGTGAGACCCCAACATCTAGTAAGCCATATGTATAGGGGATTTCCCTCCATTCCATATACACTTTATCCCTTCAAACCAATGGTGGTAAAGTATGCAGTCCACTAAGAAGGAAGGCATATAAAATTCAGACTTGCTGAGGTGCAAACTTTCTTGGGCTACTTTGATAGAGGTGGACAAATTTTTGGCTATTATGTCTGCCCAATTGAAGACTGTTCCTTTCATAGCTATATGGTAGATCAGTGCAATCCACCCAAACTTGAAAAACTTCCCATCATCTCTGCCATAAATCTTGTTGAACAGCAGCACTATTAATCTGTATGGGGTCCTTAGATGAGTTGTCTCGTACTCCCCGAACTACTTGTGTCTAAAATTCTTTCCCTCAACCATCATCATCTTAATTGTGGTAGTGTAATAGAGTTTCAAGCTCTTCACCCACTCTGTTGTCACGCTAATTTCCTTTTTTGGGAAATTTGTATGTTGCTGATACAAATATTGGTGCGAAGGATGCAAATACTTTGTTCTTTGCATCGTTCATCAACATCCCTCTTGTGTCTATCCTAGGAAGAATCCATCTAGTGACTTCTGCACAAGGGAAAATTTATGGTCTAGTGGTCACCTTGGTTATCCCAGATCTCAGCACGTTATGATACAGGGCTAGGTCTTCCAACCCTGCTTTTGGAACTTTCTTTTCTACCAACAAGTGATAAATCTGACCCGATTTGAACTCAGTATCAGCTCCAGTGATTGCCTTTGTATCCTCATAAATGATCTCTACCCTTGGTACGGGTGCAAATTCTGCAACCTCTGCATCCTATTCATAATCGAAAATCTTAGATTTCTCTTTACCTCTCTTCGTCATACTGTTGAGTATGAGCATTGATTGTGAAAAACCCAGAAAATTTTTTAGTATTTACATCATTAAAACTTATGCAATAAAACAAACTGGATATGATACGCTAGGAAAAATTCCCAACACAATCATCAATATTTTGTATTACCATGATATCTCTAGCCATTAGGTCAAGACAAATGATGCAGGTCAGTGGGTCAAAGTTTGGCAATAAAACCTCTGGACATAGGAAAACCTGGACCTCTATACCCTAGAAATGAAAACGCAACTGAACTACTACGAATATTTTCTGCACTTCCATGCAAAGACCCTGGAAGTTTCACGACCCAAAAATCCACGCTCCGATGCTTAGGTTGGTGATGCCCTAGGTTCACATCTCCGGCATTAACATCCCATGGACAATAGATATAGCGCTAAAACCTATTAGGTTTTCCTAAGATGAGGAGACTGTAAACCCTAAAAACTCTCGAAGGTGAGCACCCAGTCTGCTCCATACCAACAAAAATATCGGGCACCTAGATAATTGTCATAACCTGATAGGTTGCGGGCAAAGACTTCTCCGGTTGAACGTAGTAAAAACTTAGTGCAGGTATGGCAGTGAGGGAAAGTTTGAACGCTAATAGGAAATGATGATTCTTAAAAATGAGAGGGAAAAAGCCCCTTTTAAACCCAAAACAAAACCTACCAAACCTTTCTTGAGAAAACACCAAGGATAGCTCAAAAACGTATTTAACTCGTCAAACCAACACAAATGGATGAAAAACCTACTTGGCAGTGGACACACAGTCAGAGGTAGTCAATAAGGACATGCCACGTAATATCCACAGGTAATCTCCACCAATCGCACAAAATCTAGGATGGGATAAAATCACAACAAATATTTCAACCTTTCAGCATAAAAACCGATGGTAAAACACCATTCCTCGGGTATAAATAGACAATTTCTGGTGAAAAACCTTTAAAAGTGGTAGGTAAAACCATTAAATTTGCACGCGTGTGGCCAAACGTCGTTGGAACCAAATATATCACATTGGGCGGTGAACGATAAGTCAATATGAAAACAACGCCAACAATAATGGCTCTAACATCCCAGTACAACTGCTATCATCGGCTCAATACGCCAGCACTTCTTTCATGGCTTCGGCGGTCACAAGGCATTGGAAGGTAATTAAGAAAACTGTCATTGTAATGGCTATATGGTTAAGACTCCTCCGCCATAGCAGGATTGGTGAGAAATGGCTTATCAGCGAGGCACCTTCTCCATCGTAGCGGCAGCAACAACAAAAGACACTGGTCGTAGATGCTCTAAAAGATCGACATAATTCCCGCAAATGAACTACAAACATGCCCACCATGGCGACAAAGTGATAAAAACATGTCGAAAGAAGTTCCTATTCTCAACACTACTAAAACAAAATGGGCCTCCTAAAACAAAATTAATAAAATAATAAAATGATATTTATTAATTTTGGAGGAAAAAAAGAAAAAAACTACTTTTTGTTTGTATTTTTGACATATCTGCTTGTGTTTTTACTTAAATTTTGATCGGGAGAGATAGTTGGATGCAGAATTAAATTCTGCATGCAACGAGTACCCACTCGACATACTTTTGAAGGACCCCGCTACCTCAAAAACAAGAAATACCTGAAAAAACGTCATATATATGCCAATGTCAACAAATCAATGGGTGCACGAAAACCATACTTGCATGTACAAAAAAAACTATATTACATGGAGGGATAATGGATTTTTCGAAGAAATCGAGACATACATGTACATTTGAGGGGAAGAGGTGGGTCACCGATTTGGTGCTCTTCAAGCACCAAATCAGAGAAAGTGATACATAAACGTACAAAGAAAGCGATACATAAATGTACATGCTAGCTCATTAGAGGTGGGTCACCAATTTGGTGCTCTTCAAGCACCGGTGCCTCACTAGAAGCCTGCATAAAGTAACATATGTCAATTTCAGATAATAAAAAGAATCAGATACATATATACTACATGGACGAAAAATGATGTTTTCAAAGAAAGCGAAACATACATGTACCTAGAAGGGGGGAAGAGGTGGGTCGCCAACAACCTCGCTTTGGTGCTCTTCAAGCACCACTGGCTCAATAGAAGCCTGCATAAATTAAGATATGTCAATGTCAGATAATACAAAGAAAACAAGACATATACAACATGGAGGGATAATGACTTTTTCAAAGAAATCAAGACATACAGGTACATTTCGGGGGGGAGAGGTGGGTGAGAAACGACCCCAATTGGGTGTTCTTCAATAACCACTTGCTCACTATCAAACTGCATAAAATAATATATATGTCAATGTCAGCATATCAATTGGGGAAACAGGGAAAAATATACTTGCATGTACAAAAATCAATATAAGCAAGAGTTGCAATATATAAATATACCTAGGGGACATGAGGAGGTGTGTAACCAGTGGGTCGAACAACTATCAATGGGATAAAAGGATTTCTACATGCATTAGTAGATAAGTTCTCTTGTTGGATAGCATCATCAAAATCATGTTCCTACGTACAAAAGGATAAAGATACAATTAGACAATTTCAAAAAATTAGAAAAGTACATGTTGAATCATTAAAATCACAATTAAAAGAAAGCGATACATAAATGTACCTGTAGCTCGTTAGAGGTGGGTCACCGATTTGGTGCTCTTCAAGCACCGATGCCTCACTAGAAGCCTACATAAAGTAAAATATGTCAATTTCAGATAATAAAAAGAATCAGAGACATATACTCTACATGGACAGAAAATGATGTTTTCAAAGAAAGCGAAACATACATGTACTTGGCGAGGGGGAAGAGGTTGGTCACCAACAACCTCGCTTTGGTGCTCTTCAAGCACCACTGGCTCTATAGATTCTTGCATAAAGTAATATATGGTAATGCCAGATAATACAAAGAAAACAAGTTATATACAACATGTAGGGACAATGACTTTTTCAAAGAAATTGAGACATACAGGTACCTGGGGGCGGGGGAGAAGCGGGTCACCCATCAAGATATCATGCTACGTAACAAAACATAAATATACAATTAGAAAAATTCTAAAAATTAAAAGAATGAATGTTGAATTATTAAAATCATATTTAAAAGCATAATTATAATAATACCTGGGTCTGGGAATCTTCCTCTACATGAGAGGAACTAGGCTAGGATTCAACATACTCATCCTGCTCACCCTGCATAAAACATATCATATCCATATTAGGATGTATCAAATGTTACAATATCTACTATAAATATGTAAATAATGATGACAAATTAAAAAGTATAGTTCTTATAGATAATGGTGAAGAACCAAACCCATATGCAATATTGACAGCTGCATCAATGTTCTCAACATCAATCAATGGTATTGCGAATCTGGGATGTCATGGGACACCAACTGTATATTTGTTCACATAATTTATTAGATAATTAAATAGAAATAAATTGCAAAACAATTTAAAATTGTGATATAAAACAAAATATAATATGAAAATAATGAGTTTTACTTACATATCGAAGTAATCCATCATCCTAGAACTCTGAAGTAGGGCCATAGCATATTCCTCCACACGTTGTGCAAGGGTGTGGAGTAACAGGATGCTCTGAATGCTCTGTGTCTCCAGTGCGATCTGTAGATGGATCCTTACTGTACGATGAGTCGGCCTCAGAAGTGACAACCCCTTGGCCTACATTGCCTTGGACAACAGTCCCATGCTGAAGCAATGTATCTGAAAAGTCGAATAAGGCCTCTTGTGTATCATCAATCACATGACCCGCAGGAGGATATAGCCGAGGGAGTTTTGGTGTGCATGGCACATGGTTAGGATCAGTCCTAGCCCCTTCCCTATCTTGGGGCATCCCATGAACCATACCTTGGAAGTATAAAATATTGAAATAGTTCACATGTTTCCCTAGGATGAATTCTGTAGACAATTTCCTCAAGAAATAAAATGGGATGTCCCTATTCCCATGAGGGTCTTCATAGAAGACCATATACCATCGATCCATCCAATTGGCTTTAATATTTGGTTCCACGCACTAGTCTATGGAAATGTGTGCTCCACTGGTGGGTGCAACCAATCTGGTGCTAGGGTCCCAAAATAATGAAAACAGTTGGTATTTTGTAATATTTAGGTTTTCGATGTCTTTATAACTCAAAACATCGGAATAGTATCGCCTCATGGATTATATGTACGAGCTAATGTTGTACAGAGCTCCTTGGAAATTGGAAATTGTGTTTTTTATGGTGTCCAATGCCTCGAATAAAGATTGTCTCAAATGATACCCCCCTCTAAAAGATGACCTAAGGTGCCTCAATGCACCCAACTAGCCAGAATATGGGAATTGCGATCTTGTTCTCCCTCCGTGGTTGGGTCTGTGTTTGTGTTTGGGTTTGTGTTTGGGTTTATGTCCATTTTTCGGTTCGTTTTTGGGGTTGGTTCATTTTGCACAGTATCTTGAACATTCCTGTTATTTGTTAAGATTAGCACAATGAATTACAAATTGTTTTAATATATCATTATTTGATTTAATTCATTTTTTTTATTAAATTTGTTTTAAGTTTTAAACAATTATAAAAACTATGAAATTAACAAAAACAAACAAATATTGAATACAACTGTGGGTGATATGAGTACTTATGTGCCATTGGAGCCAAGCCACCTCCACAGCCACCTCCAAATGCTCTAACACAAAATGTTGGTGCGGTATTTTGCAACTAGGGTATTTTGCCTTCTCGATATCTAGCTCACTATGCAAATAACAAATTGAGTCCTGTGGTCTCTGTTTTATTTTTATTTTTTGTTTTCAATATTGCAAGTGCGATATATCGTACTTGTGATATGTAAAACTTAAAAAATGCACATGCGATATCTACTAACTAACCTTAGCCTCATCTTTCGGCTCGAGCTTTCCGAACGTAGCATCAATAACTCATATGCGTTGTGGATTTTACATTTTGGAAGTGTGTTTCTGATTTTTAATGTGGCACTAAAAGGTGGAACCAACTTCGTGCAAGTGCCCATGATAGATAAATTTATAAATTTAACACATATGGACCATGCAGGTAAGATAATAGGTAAATATAAATGCATAAAAGAACAAGAGAATTTGAATTTCTCATGAGAAGACTTCAGTTAATTAAAGGGAAATCAATTTGTTAAGCTTCATTTCAATTAACAATTTATGCCTCAGTTTATTAAAGAAGAACTCACAGTGGTCACTTCAGTAAATTAATCATCACAATTTTAGTTAAGAAAAGTCAACTAGAGTGTTAATAAATAAGGACTAGTTAACTAAAGTTTTTTTGCATGACGACACTTAAGTATTTGCATTACGACACTTTAGTTAGTATCTCAACTATGTGATTAAGCAATCAGTTAGAAGGAAATTTCATCCCGAAGTTAGTTGAGTATGATTTAATGTCAAATATGAAAGGCATTGTGCATTGTGTTATGTAGGATTGAAGGAACCAAAGAACCGAGCAATTCTCAAAGAAGGCACTTGCTATATTTTGCATGGGATCCTGATTCCCCATGCAATTATTCTCTACATCTTACATGGAACTGGTTTTGGCAAGTTATTAATGTGTTTGATTCATTTCAAAGTATATCTGGTTGATCCTTTTTATCTATTGCTCAGTATTTATACCTAGGGCATGTATTTTGTCTTATATTTCACCTGGGGTGCCGAAAGCAATATTCTATTGTAAAAGACATTATCTTCTATCTATCATTATTATAGTCAGAATATTTGTTTGGTTTTTTCATCCTCATTGTTTTGAAGCTTTTCCTTAGGGCACATTGTGTGTTATTGCTGAATGTTTATGTGTATGAATAGGTAATTTATAAGGTTTCGATTGAATAGGTTATTTTTAAAATTTGGGTTTGGTTTGTCATAAAAATGTCTGCATTCGTGTCCAAATTATGAAATTGGGATAAGTAGAAGTTTTTATTACTAAAAAACCTAATTCCTAATAATTAAAGACTTCCCACATGCAAGAAATTAGTGGCGGCAGGCTGAAGACATATTCTTGTAATTGGTTTATTCCAGATAAGTGATAAAAACGAGGAGAAGTCATTTTTACTTTCCTTTAGAAGTTGATTAACCAAGGAATAAATTTATACCTATACTGCAGGCCAATAAGGATATTGTACTTTAAAATTCTATTTTAGGGGTTATGTTTTAGGGACCAAAAAAATATAGTAATGAGAGATTACTAATTTGTGAGGCACTAGTTTATTTGTGTTTTCACTGGGTTATAAGCGAACATTTAATAGAAAAAGGTATCATATTTCTATAGTTTATGTCGTATAGCAATCACTATTAGCAACTAGAGTGACATTGCCACTTAGTGACTCTTGTATTGAATTATGCCACTTTAGAAATTTTTATATGAACTTTGATAATTAGATACTAAGACTTATATTTAGATTTTTTTGTATGAACATTGATAACTAAATACATTATATTAAAACTGAGAATTTAAATTTTAGTTGAGCATCAAAAGATAAAATATACTGCTCCAAAAAAAAATGTAATAAAATAAACCACTGTTATAACAAGAGTGGAAAGAATTACGAGGGACTCGCAGCATTCAGTCTTTTGGGCACCTTGGCCATCAGAGTCATTCTTTTTGGAAACCTTAGCCATCACGACCAAAGTGTAAATATGAGTTCATTAAACATGTGTCTCACTCCAAACTCCAAACACGTGTCTCACTCTAAACTACTCCATGACACTCTGATCTCCTGAACCAAAAATAGTTTATGGTAAGTATCCTTATATCATATGTTGTTCTCTGAATATTGTATATATAGAAAATAATTGAATAACTAACAGCTTCTTGAAGAAAAGAGGAAGACTGCATTAGCTGAATTTTGTTCTCGACGTTTCGAGCCACAGAGTAGGGATCATCATCAGGAGAAAGTCTCTGAGCCCTACTCTGTGGCTTGAAACATCAAGAACAAAATTCAGCTAATGTAGTCTTCCTCTTTTCTTCAACATTTACTATGTAAAATCATGAACAACTTAACAGATTCTCGCCCGCTTAGCTCATCTTAAGTCACTCGTACCCACCTATTCTAAACATATAATTAGATTGAAAGCGGTTGGAAACAATTAGAAATGAAAACAACAGTATCTTGTTGTCCGAATATTGTTAAGCTAAAATGAAGGTAGGAGGGATTTTAGGACCAATAGAATAGAAATTAATAACTAACATATTCTCGCGTAGCTGAGCTTAAATCACTCCTACCTACCTATTCTAAACATACTATTAGATTGAAAGCATACTATACAGATTCTCACTTAGCTCAGCTTAAGTTCCTCTCTTGTCTAAAGATAAGACTCGCTCCGATTAAATCATCATACTTGTAGTGCATGAGCCATGCAAAAGCTATATCTTGTCTGAATATCATTAAGTGAAAACAAGTCTATGTTGTTTTCTGAATATTGTTAAGCTAAAATGGGGGGAGGGACCAACAGATAGTTCCTCTCTTGTGCAAAGATAATATCATTTTGTTGAGTAAATGGACAGAGGGACTTTAGGACCAACAGACAGTCTGCAGTCCATGATCCATGCAACAACTATATCTTGAGTGACTAGAGAGACTCGCTCTGATTAAATCATTATATCTGTGGTCCACGAGCCATGCTACAACTATATATTGTCTAATTAAATCATTATATCTGTAGTGCACGAGCCATGCAACAACTATATTTTGAGTGACTAGAGAGGGATTTAGGACCAACAGATAGTCTAGAGGGATTTAACTAGTTCTACTAGTTCTTCCTCTTCTAGCTTCTCATCCCTCTCAACATCAAAACAAATCAATTGAAAATATGTTAAAAAAAATCAAGCTTCTTGTCCTCAAAACAAATCTCTCCATCCATGTCTCTTCTATATTAAATGTATAAACAAATATTCTAGTGGCAATACGTTTCTGATTGATTGTGGTGCATCCAAACACATGATTAGGTATAGGAGCAGTATCACTAATATAAAGGAGAAAAAATTCAGATGCAAGGTGGAGCTTGGAAATAACACAAGCTACTTGATCCAAGGAGTTGGATCCACCTCCCTGTAGTTGAGCTTAGGTGATGTACTACATGTGGAATACATTCTATATGTTCCAGGATTGAAGAAAAAAAATCCTATCAGTTTTGGTTCTAGAAGATAAAGGCTTCTAGGTTATGTTCATAGATAATCAAGCAATCTTATGGTCGAAGAACAAAGACTTGAAATATACACTTGTGATTGGACATAGAGATGGAGGTCTCTACAAAGTAACTCAGAAGTACATTCAATCCATGATCCATAGCA
>LPNX011166085.1:235052-247965 GCA_001517045.1 Pseudotsuga menziesii
TTTTAGAGAAGCTTAATCTATGAAGACAATTGTCAAAATTGAATACCAATCCGACGAGGCTTGAATAATACCATACAAGGATTTCTTTAGTTTACATACATGGGACTCCTTCCCCTGAACCACAACCCCTCAGGTTGTTGAGAGTATACTTAATCTGCAATATCACCATTGAGGAAGGAAGTATTCACGTTCATTTGGTGAAGTTTTAATAGGGATTGTTCTCTTGGGAATAATGTTAAGAATCATTTTCCTAGTATTAGTAATATATCTAAAGGGATTTTATAATTAATTCATTTGTATATATGTGGTCTTATGTTCGACACCCTACTTGAATGGTTACTTATATTATTTGTTATGCATAGATGACTTCTCTCAAAAGTCATGGATTTATTTCCTGAAGGCTAAGAGTAAAACCTTCAACAAGTTTCAAGAATTCAAATCCCTAGTTGAGAATTAGGATGGAAAAGTACATCCATGCTTTGAGATCTGACAATCGAGGTGAATTTCAGTCACATTCATTTAATGATTTATTTAGTGATGTAGGAATATGTAGACAGTTGAAAGTACCTTACAACCCTCAACAGAATGGGGTTGTCGAAAGGAAGAACATGACCATATGTGAAGCTGCAATATCCATGATGTATGATCAAGATATGTTTACCTCATTATGGGAAGAAGCCACCAGTACTGTTGTGTATATCCAAAATAAAATCCCTCATGTTATTTTCAAAGAGAAGACTCCTGAATAAGTTTTCACTGGTGAGAAAAATATATTGCATACTTGAGAATCTTCGGAAGTCCTATATATAGTCATGTACGACAAGAGAAGAGGATAGATATGGAACCATCCAAAAAGAAGGGAACCTTTATTGGTTATATAGAATCATCCAAATCCTACAGAATTTATGCACTAGGTGAAAGACACATTGATGTTAACAGAGATGCGACATTCCATGAAGAGGTTGCATTCAATATCTCTAAATAGATTTGGTGTGATTCAGACATGGAGGATCGTGAGACTCCTATGATGGAGGCTCATCATTATGGTTCTCCTCATTCGGATAGTGAGAGGAAAAATCCAAAAGAGTCCTCAAATTTCCTAGCTCTCGAAGACCCAATATAACTAGTTGAGAGGTCACTTAATGAACCTCCTTCGAAGCAAATATTTGCATGGTTCCAAGAATTTATACAAGATGTAGAAAGGCATGGAGCACCATTATGCTCATCTACATAATGAAAGAGACCTAAAATATATTCAGGGTATGCTGCACACATGATTAACATCAATGATTCAGAACCTTCCACCTATGAAGAATCTGCTACGAAAAAGTATTGAAATATGCAATGGTAGAGGAATAAAAATCTATTATGAAGAATGGTGTTTGGGAAGTTGTTTCTAACCCCGAAGGAAATTCTACAATAACTTCTAAATGGATTTATAAGATCAAGCATGTTGCAGATGGAATTATTAGAAACCATAACTCTAGATTTGTTTCCTGAGGTTTCTCTCAAAAAGAATACATAGACTATGATGAGGCATTCACTCTTTTGGCCAGGTACACTATTGGAGCAACGATTTGACCTGAATGTGTTCTAGGATGAAATATTCACTAGATGGATGTAAATAAATCCTTTATCAATGGTGAGGTGGAGGAATAGGTTTACATATAACAACTTGAGGGGTTTGTAGATCATGGGAAGGAGTCCCATGTATGCAAAGTGAAGAAATCCTTGTGTGGGATTAAGATATCCCCCAAGGCTTGGTACTAAAAAATTTATAGCTATCTTCAGAGACTGGGTTTCTTTAAGAGAGAAGCTAATTATCCAAACATGTACTTCAAAGTTATGAAGAACCAACCTGTAATATGGGTTCTCTATGTTGACGATTTGTTTGTCACTGGAGAGGAACATCTAATAGCTTGGTGCAAGAGGGATCTCACTTATGAGTTCAAGAAGAAAGACTTAGGTTTTATGCACTACTTTCTTGGTCTTGAGCTTTGGTAATGAAAAGATGAGATCTTTGTTTCTCAAGGGATGTACATTGTTGATGTGTTACATGGGTTTGGAATGATGGATTGCAAATCCATGACTACATCAATGGTTTCCAATTTAAGGAAACTACATGAGTTGGATTCCAGATCATATCTAATGGACCCTACTTTGCATAGACAATTCATTGGTTCCTTGATGTACTTGATACATTCGAGTCCTAACATCTGTTTTGATGTGAGTATCTTGAGCAGTTTTATGTCTAATCCTAGACACAAACATTAGGTTGCTCCTAAGCATGTGCTTAATTACCTTCGAGGTAGTATTTCTTATGGACTCATATATTCCTCTAGCAGAGGAGGGATTCTACTTGGATATGATGACTCTGATAGGGGTGGTATAATTGTGGACCGAAAGAGTACATATGGCTATTTCTTTAGCTTGGGTTCATCTATGATCATTTGGCCTAGCAGGAATCATGGATCCATAGCCCAAACTATTATAGAAGGAGATTATACTACAGATAGTACTTCCCATGGAGAAGGAGTGTGGCTTAGAAAGCTACTTGCTGGATTGTTCGGTGAGAAGCTTGATTGGACTTAAGAATGACTAATCCTTCTATGTAAAAGGTTAATCCTCATGTGTTGAGGTGAATGATTTGATATGTCAAAGTGATAATTAATGTTGGACAAGGCTAAGGAATTGTGTATCAAGTTGGATCCTCATGTGTTGAGGTGGAACTCTAGTACAGAGGTGATGCTTTTCATGTCGAATAATTAATGGTGTTTGAATCTGTATTAATAACCATGGTCACTTGATATGGATGAGATATTAAGTCTCCTCTAGATACTGGCCACCTCTACAATGAATTATTTTATAATATGACTAATTTGAACGAGAGTAATATAATATGATCACAACATTGAAAAAATATTCTTAGTATAATTTGATATGATAGATAAATTTATAAATTTAACACATATGGACCATGCAGGTAAAATAAGAGGTAAATATAAATGCATAAGAGAACAATAGAAATTGAATTTCTCATGAGAAGACTTCAGTTAATTAAAGGGAAATCGATTTGTTAAGCTTCATTTCAATTAACAATTTATGCCTTAGTTTATTAAAGAATAACTTAGAGTGTTCACTTCAATAAATCAATCATCACAATTTCAGTTAAGAAAAGTCAACTAGAGTGTTAATAAATAAGGACTAGTTAAATAAAGTGTTTTTCCATGATGATACTTAAGTAATTGCATTATGACACTTGAGTTAGTATCTCAACTATGTGATCAAGCAAACAGTTAGAAGGAAATTACATCCCTAAGTCAGTTGAGCATGATTTAATGTCAAATATGAAAAGCATTGTGCATTGTGTTATGTAGGATTGAAGGAACCGAAGAGCTGAGCAATTCCCAAAGAAGGCACTTGCTATATTTTGCATGGGATCCTAACTCCCCATGCAATGATTCTCTAAATCTTGCATGGAACTAGTTTTGGCAAGTTATTAATGTGTTTGATTCATTGCAAAGTTTATCCGGTTCATCCTTTTTCTCTATTGCTCGGTATTTATGCCTAGGGTGTTTATTCTGTCTTATATTTCACCTAGGGTGCCGAAAGAAATATTCTATTGTAAAAGACATTATCTTCTATCTATCATTATTATAGTCATAAGATTTGCTAGGGTTTTTCATCCTCATTGTTTTGAAGGTTTTCCTTAGGGCACATTGTGTGTTATGGTTGAATGTTTATGTGTATGCATAGGTTATTTTTAAAGTTTTGATTGAATAGGTTATTTTTAAAATTTGGGTTTGGTTTGTCATAAAAATGACTTCATTCGTGTCCAAATTATGAAATTGGGATAAACAGAAGTTTTTATTACTATATATCCTAATTCCTAATAATTAAAGACTTCCCTCATGCAAGAAATTAGTGGTGGCAAGATGAAGGCATATTCTTGTAGTTGGTTTATTCCAGATAAGTGATAAAAATCAAGAGAAGTCATTTTTACTTTCCTTTAGAAGCTGATTAACCAAGGAATAATTTTATACCTATACTAGAGGCCAATAAGGCTATTGTACTTTAAAATTCCATTTTAGGGGGTATGTTTTGGGGACCAAAAAAATATAGTAATGAGAGATTACTAATTTGTCAGGCCCTAGTTTATTTGTGTTTTCATTGGGTTATAAGTGAACATTTAATAGAAAAAGTATCATATTTCTATAGTTTATGTCTTATAGCATTCACTATTAGCAACTAGAGTGACATTGCCACTTAGTGCGCTCTAGATGAAGCTTTCTACTTCAGGGCTTGAGCTTCTACTGTTATCAGACGGGATATTTGCCTTCATAACACATAAGGACGATTCTTCATACAGGCCTTTGAAATCTCCGAGTAAATGGCTCTGAATTCGATCCAAGATTCTCATTTCTGTAATTAGCTCTTGATCTGAGACCTTCAAATGACGTGTGGTTGGTATGAAATCCAAAGCTTCTTGATCTGAGATCTTCATATGACATGTGGTTGGTATGAAATCCAAAGCTTTTTGTATGAACATTGATAATTAAATACATTATATTAAAACTAGAATTTAAATTTTAGTTGAGCATCAAAAGATAAAATATACTGCTCTAATGCAACAAAAAAAAAGTTTATGTAATAAAATAAACCATTATTATATAACTTAGCATCATAGTCGAGTTGATCTATCCTCGCTCGGGTTGTCAGGTCTAGCCTCACGGGTTTATCGTCACGTTCTCGCCTCACGGGTGGATCTAGGGTCCAAGCCCCGACAATTGCTACGAGGGAACCCTAGGCAAGATCCATCAAACCTAGTACCGAGGGAAAGAGAGGCAAACAAAGAGTGGAATGAATTATGAGCATTCAGTCTTTTTAGACACATTGGCCATCACAGTCAAAGTGTAAATATGAGTTCATTAAAATCAAGCATAAATATATGTCTCACTCCAAACTTGTGGCATGTCCCACTCTAGAGTCCAAACTCTCCACAAGTGAAATCACTCCTTATATCGTGTCTTGTCTTGTTGTCCTTATAGACTAGGAGCTATTGTATACCACTTCACCAACCTAGTAGTTGGTATAAACATCAAGCTGCACACACTTAGTCACAAAAATAGGTCACATGTATGATACTTGCTACCTCATATAGAGCACGAAAGATTGATGGACACCATAGACAACAGAGATGATCCAGATGGCCTACTCATCTGAGTGCATTTTCAGGTGCATTATTTAGCCTTTAAAGTGCATGCTGAAGCACAATTTCAATTATTTAGCCTTAGTTTATTCCCAATGTAATAAACTTGTGATTGAAAGATACCATTCACATACATAATATTATTCAGAGGATATTGGACACTATAAACATGATCATACAACCTCAGGTGAGTTATCTATCATGTTTGCACATTTTCATTGGGTTCTCTTTATTTTCTTATGAGAGTACTAATGTCTAGCCTTTCATGTGCCTAGGATACATAAACCATCTATCGCACATTGGAGGCACCAATAACGATGTCTTTAGACACCAACAAATCAAAATCAAAAAATAACATGCTCGTGAGTTGTTGAAATTTACATTTTTTGATGTTTTTAATATTAATATACATTTAATTACATTGTTGGGTCAACTCTTGCAACTATTTCATTGCTTCTAGAAGATAAAGGCTTCTAGGTTATATTCATGGATAATCAAGCAATCCTATGGTCAAAGAACAAAGACTTGAAATATACACTTGTTATTGGACATAGAGATGGAGGTCTCTACAAAGTAAATCGGAAGTACATTCAATCAATGATCCATAGCACTTTCAGTCCACATGAGGTGGCATAAGAGGCTTGGACATATACATTACAAAGTGCTACCTAGATTGTAGAAGATGGTAAAAGGTATGCCTATAGTTGATTTTGAGCAGGATCGTATCTATAGGGATTTTGCTCTTGGGAATAATGTTAAGAATAATTTTCCTAGTACTAGTAATATATCTAAAGGGATTTTAGAATTAATTCATTTGTATGTATGTGGTATTATGTCCGACACCCTACTTGAATGGTTACCTATATTATGTGCTATGCATAGATGACTTCTCTTGAAATTCATGGATTTATTTCCTGAAGGCTAAGAGTAAAACCTTCAACAAGTTTCAGGAATTCAAATCTCTAGTTGAGAATCAGAATGGAAAAGTACATCCATGCTTTGAGATCTGACAATGGAGGTGAATTTCAGTCACATGCATTTAATGATTTATTTAGTGATGTAGGAATATGTAGACATTTGAAAGTACCTTACAACCCTCAACAGAATGGGGTTGTCAAAAGGAAGAACATGACCATATGTGAAGCTGCAATATCCATGATGTATGATCAAGATTTGTTTACCTCATTATGGGAAGAAGCCACCAGTACTGTTGTGTATATCCAAAATAAAATCCCTCATGTTATTTTGAAAGAGAAGATTCCTGAATAAGTTTTCACTGGTGAGAAAAAATATATTGCATATTTGAGGATCTTTGGAAGTCCTGTATACAGTCATGTACGACAAGAGAAGAGGACAAATATGGAACCATCTAGAAAGAAGGGAACCTTTATTGGTTATATAGAATCATCCAACTCCTACAGAATTTATGCACTAGGTGAAAGATACATTGAAGTTAACAGAGATGCGACATTCCATGAAGAGGTTTCATTCAATATCTCTAAATAGATTTAGTGTGACTCAGACATGGAGAATCATGAGACTCCTATGATGGAGGCTCGTCATTATGGTTCTCCTCATTTAGATGGTGAGAGGAAAAATCCAGAAGAGCCCTTAAATTCGCTAGCTCCCGAAGAACCAATAGAACTAGTTGAGAGGTCACTTAATGAACCTCCGTCTAAGCAAATATTTCCATGGTTCCAAGAAATTATACAAGATGTAGAAAGGGATGGAGCACCATTATGCTCATCTACATAATGAAAGAGACCTAAAATATATTCGGGGTATGTTGCACACATGAGTAACATCGATGATTCAGAACCTTCCACCTATGAAGAATCTGCTACGAAAAAGTATTGAAAGATGCAATGGTAGAGGAATAAAAATCTATTATGAAGAATGGTGTTTGGGAAGTTGTTTCTAAACCCGAAGAGAAGTCCACAATAACCTCTAGATGGATTTATAAGATCAAGCATGCTGCAGATGGAATTATTAGAAACTATAAATTTAGATTTGTTTCCTGAGGTTTCTCTCAAAAAGAATACATAGACTATGATGAGGCATTCACTCTTTTGAACAGGTACACTATTGGAGCAATGATTTCACCTAAATGTGTTCTAGGATGAAATATTCACTAGATGGATGTAAATAAATCCTTTATCAATGGTGAGGTGGAGGAATAGGTTTACATATAACAACTTGAGGGGTTTGTAGATCATGGGAAGGAGTCCCATGTATGCAAAGTGAAGAAATCCTTGTGTGGGATTAAGATAGCCCCGTGGGCTTGGTACTAACAAATTTATAGATATAAGGCTATTGTACTTTAAAATTCCATTTTAGGGGTATGTTTTGGGGACAAAAAAAATATCGCAATGAGGGATTACTAATTTGTGAGGCCTTAGTTTATTTGTGTTTTCATTGAGTTATAAGTGAACATTTAATAGAAAAAAGTATCACATTTCTATCATTGATGTCTTATAGCAATCACTATTAGCAACTAGAATGACATTGCAACTTAAAATCAAGTATAAATATGTCTCACTCCAAACTCTCCACAAGTGAAATCACTCCTTATATCGTGTCTTGTCTTGTTGTCCGAATATCCCTAAGCTAAAATGAAGGGAGGAGGGAGTTTAGGAGCAATAGAAAATAAATTAATAACTAACAGATTCTCGCTTAGCTTAGCATAATTCACTCCTACCTACCTATTAGATTGAAAGCCGCCATTGGAAATAACTTAGTTCAGCTTAAGTTCCTCTCTCTCTTGTCCGAATATCCTTAAGCTAAAATGAAGGGAGGAGGGATTTTAGGAGCAATAGAAAAGAAATTAATAACTAACAGATTCTCTCTCTCTTGTCCGAAGATAAGATCGTTCTGTTGAGAAAGACTCAACAGGTTTGGTTTTTACCCTCTCTGATACCAAAATCGTCCTAAATTACAAGTGTTCTTGTCATCAAATCACTTTTTGCATCCTCGAGGTAGGATCTACATCTCATAACTTGCATTTTCATTGGATAATTTCATAATTTTGACTTCACTTTGACCGTGTTATCTCACTCTAAAACATTCTTACCGTAATCAAGAAAATCCCTAATATATAGTAATGTGCCAATTATTTAATCGCCATAGTTAAAAATATTGTGAGTGATTTACAACATAAGTTTAGAAAAATTTATGTTTTGACTAATCCAATGGAAATGGAAATTTTTAATAGATGGCCATTATATAAACTGAACGAGAATATGAAGAAATGGACCATGATGTGTGTGGAGGTCCATTGACTTTAGAAAATTGTGGCTTGTTGAAATTTTTCTAATTGTCCAACATGGGGGCTCAAAGGATCCTCTTTCAAAATCTTATCCATTACTAGGATCATGAGAAAGGTTACTTCATTATTGGGGTGAAAAATGAAGGCTCAAAGGATCCTCTTTCAAAATCTTATCCACTACTAAGATCATGAGAAAGGTTACTTCATTATTGGGGTGAAGTGCTTGAGATAAAAAAAAATTATGGAAATTTATCTTATGATTGGGGTTAAATCACCAACATATTAGGTTATTTAAATTTTACATATAAAGGATTGGTTGAAAAAAAATTTGACTCTAAATTACAATCAAAGATCAATTAAATATATTTTAAGAGTTAAAATGGAAGTAAAATTATGCACGTAGTTTATGAAGAAGGTTGGTGCTAGATTTATTTAATCCTGAGATATGCTTCAAGGATTCAACCCAAATATCCACAAAACAACCATAATACCCTCCCAAAACATACTAGCTACAAAATAACATTGAAATTCAAAATTAAACATATATAATAAAAAAATTATTAACTGAATGAACAACAACAAACAATCAAAATGTGAGACAAAAAATTGGGAAGGGAAAGATCTCCAATTTATATTAAAAAGTAGTAATTAGTACAAGTCATAGCATATTCACTTAGAAACCTTGTCAAAACTAGATACCAAGGTCTCTCTTACTTAAGCTCTCCACAACTCCTACCAAAATATCCATATGTATACAAGATTGACGCTATTTTAGGGAAATAATCTTAGCATATAGATATAGGGAATCAAAGGATAATCAACAATGGGCATGTGGATGGGAATAACTAATGGAAAAATCCTCCAACATATTTTTTCAATCTAGAAAAAATCCCCCAAATGGCCTAATTGTGCTCTTCTTATACTTGGGAAGATAGTTTCCATTGGATAAGTGGGAAGTTATGGGAACTACCCTAACTTATCCTTATCAAATTTTATTTATTTTTTCATATTTTTGGAAGGAAATCACTTTCAAATCAACAATATAAGGCATATAAATCACAAAAATCTAAGTTTCAATAGACGATTACATATTTTTAATGAGATCACCGGCAATATTCAAGAAATAAGCGATTAAGTTTCTTAGTGTATAGTGTTCAGAAGTGATTTTGTTCTTTTACAAATTTTAGGGAAAAATGGGAAATGGATGAGGAAAAATATCAATGATTAAGGCCATATAAATTGAATCCTAATCAAGTCTCCTCCATTAATACGTGTCTTTTTATGCAAGGAATAGTCGAAATTTTAAAGTTTTTTTCTTTTGGACTATCGTCACAGATGGAGAAGTGTCGATTTGGACTATAGAATATGCCCCTTAATGTATGAGATTATCAAGGAACATGGTGGGTGAAATACATTATAATAATATATGGGATAGGATGTGGAAAACATAGCAATATAATCTAGAATATCTAGATTTAACAAAGTACCCGAAACATAGAACTTATGTTAGAGAATCTTATCCCTCGTATAGAGGTCCATGTTCAACATGAGAGAACATGACCTACAGAAAGATATAAGTACGATCAATTACATAAACATAACTAATGTAATTATCATGACCAAGAAAATAAAAAGTGGATCCATGTGATTTATAGATGGGTCATGGTCATAAATGAACACAGTGGATCCATGCCCAACAACTAATCATAGCCATAAGGTACCTAGTACATTCTAACATGTGTGAATAGATTCTCTTGAATTTGAACACATAAAGAATCCATATAGTAGCAGACATTGATGTATTACCACTATGCAATAGTGAGAGAAACTGCCACTAGTTCCTGCTGAAACTATAGAACTCATTCCCAAAGTAAGATGAGTTCAATTTGATGGGAGGAGACCCATTGGATGGAGTAATTAAGTCATCCTCCATCATTCAACATGATCAGAAGTCCAGGACTGATTTATTAGTGACTGTTCATTGAGAACATGATGAAACATACTTACAAAAGGTAATGGATGGCATAAGAGATCAAGGGAAATATAGAATGGTCAACAAAGGTTGTATCCTTGAGAAATGATCAAAACAAAAAAGTGACTTTGGAATCTTTAAAGACAAGTGAACAAAAATGTAAATCTGCAATGTATGAAAGACTTATAACTTATCCATATGATTGTAATGGTATCCAACTGGAGGAGTTGTAAACAGTACAGTCAAGGTTCAAATCTCGAGTTCAAATTATAGAACCCAACTATTGATATACTTTAAAACTGATGCTTTTCTCAAGGATAACTTTGACTAGATGCCACTAGTAAACAAAAATTATAGATCTTCCCCTTTGCTTTTCTCTTTTTGTTGTAAATACCATCGTCATATTTTAATGATATTAACAAAGATATAGGAGTATGATTTATAAGGTCTTCTTCATATAATTTTAGTGAGTCTATAAAAAGAATCTTGAGTCCTTCTTCATTATTTAACGAGATCGAAGAAAATATAGAAGAACGCTCGATAAGGTACTATCCCATGGATTTTTTTTGTCTAGCCCATGGTAGTTAATGCTCACCAATGTTTTTCAGTTTTATGGGGTCTAAGAAACTTAAAGAAGACTGCATCGTTGTTCTTTTTGGTAAATTTAGTCTCCTACGTCGAAAAAACATAAAAAAGAATGACAGAGAACTCTTCTAGACAAGGTTGACTAGAATATTTCCTTTTCCTAACTAGTCCATTCACCCCCAAAAAAGAGGTAAACTTATAATGGAGAAAAATTATTCCATATCATTTAACGAGAATGAAAGATAACAATCTATCTCAGTGATCTTTGCGTATTTACGGAGACATAATAGATCTTAAAGGATGATTTGTATAAACAGGATCCTATAGGTGGTGTCCAGAAGGATGAGAAAGAACGATATGCAGTTTCTTCTCAATGTAATGATAAAACTAATAAGGCTCCCTAACCGAACAAAAATGTAGCATGGGAACCAAAATTGAAATAAAGGTGCTAACTAGGGTGACCCACATGACGTAAGTTCAAATTCATGTAATAACAATGACTTGACTTTAGAAAAAGAAGGCTAATGTCGTATTCTATGAACCATGGTCTTACAACTTAAGAGTAGAAAAAAGGGTAGATACATTATGCATAAATAGGGAAAACCTATCCTAGATTCCAAATGTTAAAATAAAACTTCGCATAATACCACAATTGTAAAATATAATCCCTTGGTTTGAGTTATCCTATAAAAAAGGGTCAAGTACTAACACACAATATTAGTGTTAGGTCTAAAATATAAAAAAATAAGGTTGAGAACTATACAAAAGTGGGAAAAAATTAAAATTAAGAATATATTAATGAAACAAAATAAATAAATATCATTTCATTTGGTTTTCACCCTGTTTGTGGCCAAACGAACCCTAAATTTCAAGCAGTGGATTCAATGTTTTTTTGTCGTCAAATCAATTTTTCGCAGCCTCTATGTATGATCTACATCTTATAATTTGCAATTGGTTAATTTCATAATTTTGAACTCAATTTGACTGTGTTTAATGAATCTAAATAATTCCTAATGTAATAATTTGCAATGTATTGTCGATTAGGGATTTCAAAAAAAATGCTATTGTAGAATAATTTTCCAATGATTTAATCACCACTATTATGAATATTGTGAGTGCTTTACAATGTAAGGTTAGAAAACTTTGTGTTTTAAATAATCTGATGGGATTTTTTTAGGAATGGTCATTGTGTGGATGGAATGAAAACATGAGGAAACAGATGGTGATGTGTTTGGGGATCCATTGACCCTAAACACGATGCGTGATTGTGGTTAGTTGAAATTTTATCAAGTGTCCCACTTGAAGGTTCAAAAGAGCCTCTTGCAAACTCTTATCGATTATTGGGGTCGTAATAAGGATGACTTCATCATTGAGGGTGAAGTGGGGAGATAATAGCTAAAGCCTCAAAGTTCAAGGGTTTTTCTTATCGGTGCAAGAATATATCAACACTTACTATGTGGTAGGGACATATAAAGTAGGTAATCCACAATAATGTTATCCAAGATTTAGACTAAATGCAGTGGTCACCATGATCACTATGGTGGTCGAATTAGGTTCAATGCATTTAGAATCAAGGAGATTTATGCAAGTTGGGGTAGAGTGTCTTACACAGACACTATTCGACGGAGTTCTTGTATGTTGGCTAATCTCAAAATCCAACTTACAGACTACAGGATATAGAAACTCACGAACTTTAATTACATGATAAAGTTAGTATTGTTCTTCTTTGAGTAGATTCTAATGATGAGTCTAGAGGATTCTCTGTAAGCAACCCACATATATGAGATAGACTTTGATTATTTGATGCACATATATACTCTATTGACTAAGAGGAGGGTGTTAATGTTTGAAACAAATTGAAGATCATTGAACTTTGAAACTT
>LPNX011166103.1:1440-59589 GCA_001517045.1 Pseudotsuga menziesii
CAGACTGCGTTGCAACGATCCAGACTTATAGTTGTCTGTGAGTCATTTGAGTCTGTATGTAATCAATTGCAGAGAGAACAGAGAGGGAAGGGATATAGAGAGAAGATCAGAGATCTAGGAGAAACTTTGCGCTGCAAGGGTAGTGCAACAAACTGTGCTAACTTCCCTCAAGAGATATAATAGAAGCACAGTTTGGTGGACGTAGCTCCCAGCCCGGGGGTGAACCACGTTAAATCTGCGTGTTATGTGTTGAATGGATGTGATTATATTTGCTTATTGTTACTAGTTATTATGCATGTAATGATAGTGGCAGTAGACGAATGTATGTATTGTTTCGTTCATAATATTGCAATAGGATAAGGATAAGTCGAAGTATTGCAGTAGGTTGTTTAAGGGACTATTTCACGTCTGTCACTAATTACCAGTTACTCATAATAGACTGCTGAGAAGTAGTGTCGCACATCAGCGCAATCGACGTTAAGAGCATAAAGTCACAGTGGTAAGGTATCGCAGAGGAGCGATATCGCATTGGCAGAGGAGCTACGATGCGAGATACTGCGAGCTGGGGGCTCAGCATTGAGGAAAGGATGGATGTTGCGCGGTGCGCAGGGATGTAGTAAGGATTGAGAAGCTGCGAGTAAGTGGAAGTTGTGCGACGTGAGAGGAATCCGAGCAGCCGGTGCGGGGTTGAGCATCGCTTGGAAGAAAGTGCTGCGAGTAGAAGGGGATGTGCGATGCGCAGGGCTAGTTGACCTAGCGACGCATAGGAACAAGGTGAAAGAAGTAGGATGTCCAGAACCTGGTCTAAGACACTTGAGTCTTGGCCAACCCATTAGATTCACTTCGGGTGAGACTTCAGATCGCTTTGCGGTCTGTTGCCGAAAGGGCCAGTGAGTTTGGGGTGTTGTTGATTAATTATAGTAAACCCGGGTCTGCCCATGAAATCAACAGATTTATTAGAATTGACAACACAAGATGCTCATCCTTCCTCTCTATCCCACATTGTTTACATTGCAAGACTAGGGCTTTGTATTTTGAGAAGAACTACTGAATTGTCTCAAAGTTGTTGAACTTGAGTGCAATGAGTTCATTCTCCAGAATATGGCGTCTTAGCTCATCTTGTTTTCCAAACAAAGATTCATGATTGTCCCATAATTCCTTCAAAGTTCTGAGTCCCTCAAGGTGGAACAACAACTCCCTGGAGATGTGAATGCACATGAAGCCGAAGGCTTCATCTATCCTATTCAGAAACTTGGATTTCTCAACATACTGCTTGGGATCAACTTCTCTTCCCATTGTCATCCTATACAAGCCTTTGTTGCGCAAGGCTATATGTATATCTTCCCTCTAATCAATATAATTGAAGGGTGTAAGGATCTTGGGTGAAAGAGAAAATGAATTCTCTATTTCACTGTATGTTGATCAACAAATATTTAAGAGCTACGTAGGTACCTGCAAACATCACTACAAAAAAACTTCAGTTGGCAAACATTTGTTAGTTCAAACCTCTCCACCTCGACATGAGCACTTTTTTATGAGTCAATCACACATGGAGAGACTTCTACGGACATAATCCAGAGGGAGCAATGCTAAAATTCCAAGAATTATGTGGAAACTCAACTGCTTCTGGTGCAAGCATGGAGGTTTGTGAGGTTTGCTGCTGGCATGAACATAGGCTCTAATACCATGTTAAATTTCATGAACAATAGATTTACAAGCCAAAATGAGAGCTATATGAAAAGAAGGATGCAGTGGAATTGACAAATCAATTTAAAATTAACAATGGATTCATGACACAAATTTCACATAAAACAAACAAGTATTGCACAAATTATCATTACATCAATCTTCATTAACTAATAAATAATACAATGGTCATGAAATAAGGAGAATTTGAATACTGT
Organism: Pseudotsuga menziesii; assembly: GCA_001517045.1. Lineage (NCBI taxonomy): Eukaryota > Viridiplantae > Streptophyta > Pinopsida > Pinales > Pinaceae > Pseudotsuga > Pseudotsuga menziesii. Next base: position 3,345 of record LPNX011166103.1, read on the forward strand.
GGATAAGATTCGAATTCACCAAATCAAAATGAGTGGTTAGATAACTCAGTGGGGAAGTAATCACAACTAGAGCTCACTAGTTTAACTTTGGATAACTAATTGTAATGACCCAAGATGAAAATTCCAAACAAAGGCACGATTTGGGTTAAAATTGTATTGACTAGTCTTGAATCTAGGGGTTTCGAATGACACAAGAGGGTATCAAATTTGGTAGATTATTAGGAACACTCAATGGAATCTCTGGTCACTTTAGAATGGGTTATAGACATTTTCAACTCGATTTTGGGTCATTGGAAAAAATGGGAAAATTACTAGTAAATTGTGGTTAAATTCGCCCTAGGGTGTGAGCGTAAATGGCTTCCCAAATCATGTGCGAACCTCCCAAATTGATAAACATAGTATTGGGAATGAAATTAGACTTCATTAACTGTCATTATGTGTGGAAATAATTTTTTTCCAATAGAGTTATAAAGCTTCACATTTGAATGAATATTTTCAATGCTATTGCTTAAGGGAAATGGTAGTGATAGCTTAAATTTGACTCATAAAATGAACATGAAATGATTCAGAAACGAGCATGAGGATTATAGACCATCAACATAAAATAAATATCCTACTCAACAACATTTAACATTAGAGCAACTCCTCAACACAAATCATATACACGACTCCTTTGAAATGGAAACCAATACATGGAAGCTAGTCAAACCATAGCTTGGAAATGTGGACATTTTTGCATATGTATTTATGATAATTCGACTTAAATAGAGCATGAGGAACATATTACATAGCCAAAAATTATTCAACCATGCTTTCGCATCAATTAAACTCAACAAAGCATAAGCATCATTCACACTAGTGTGCATTCATGTGGAAATATGGGAATTAAGAGGTAGGGAATGAGAGAAAGGGGAAAGAGATAGATCTCAAATTGTATCAGCCTCCTATACGAAATAAAAAAACTCCATTAATATCCAAATTAGAGTTCAGGGTGGCCTCTCCAATATCCAATTTTTATGAGAATCTAACTCCCTCGAAATTGGCTCACTAACAGGGAGAGTGAGCAGTCACCGTCCAATGGACAAGCTAGTGCTTTCCAAAATGCTAAAGGAAAATTCTCAAATGATAAAAATCCATTATCCTTCCTCATGAAATATTTTTATAACTCTCATAATGTCCTACAATTTCAAATTCCCTCCAATAGGCTTCATCCAACTCATCCTTGATGTTTAGTAACCCCTATGACACTTGTCCTTCACCTCATCCCTCAATCTTCCTCCAAATTAGAATTGCTACCACCAACCTCCAAATGCGCCCTCTTGGTGGCTATTTTTATCCCTGACATTTCATATTGTCATAGGTATGCAACAATGTCTTATTTTTTCATAGAATCTTCCATCATTGTTGTCACAAAACACAAAGAATCTCTCTCCAAGTGGCACATAGTTTCTTCCTAGTCTCTTCCTCTTCCATGGGGAGTTATTCCTCTTCAACCATTCAAATCCTTGGGATCATGACATGTAAATTGACACCTCTTCACCTTCCAAGAACATTCCATTCCTCATAATTTTTAATTTGGGGCAAGGTCATGACAAGTGTAAGGAGGAATCTAGCCACCCAAGGTCTCCATGAACCTCAAAGTGTCTTCATGAAGCAATACCACTTTACATTCTCCATATTTATTATTTATATGAACCAATTTAATATGTATATGGTAAAATAAGGTTCTCTTGGGTCCCATAGCTCCCTTATTGCAAGATATAATGCTTCCACCCCAACCTAGGGAACTAGTAGGTTGGTGAAACATTGTTGACTAGTAGTCTCATTGGGATGGGGACATGACGATCCTCCCTACACAATAATGATAGTCCTAAAGCAATGCCAATTTTGGATGCTACAAAATTTGTTCATCTTCCCAAGTGTCTTCCTCACTAGGAAAATCCCTTCCATTGTACCAAGTATTCTTTTATAGTTCTGCTCCTTAACCTTCTTTCCCTTGTTTTAAATATTTTTTCTGGAATGAGAATACGTTGTCCTTCATCATCCAATGGAGGTAATGTACCTGGAACTGAGACATGTTGACCTATAACCTTATTTAGACATGAAAAATGAAATAAATTATAAAATTTACTTCATGTTGGAAGCTCCAGTTCATATGCCACTTCTCCAATTTTTCAAATCACTTTGTAGGGACCATAAAACCTTGGTTTGGTCTTTTCTGAACCTTTACCCTTGATGGTGGTTTGTTTATATGGATTCAACCTCAAATATACCAAGTCATTCACTTGTAAGTGTCTCTCCACTCTATATTGGTCTGGATATTGTTTTTTTTTTAAATTTTTTATTGGGAAACCTACAAGTTATCTTTCAAAACCTTCAAAATTTCTTGAATTTCTTCAATCCAATCCTTAGCCTTTAGAGCTCTACTATCACAAAAAATGTGGTCAATAAAAGTGGATGCATCATAACCATAAAGTTCTTTTAAAGGAGACATGCCAATGGACATATGAAAAGTAGTATTGTAGCAAAACTCACCCAAATGCAACCATTTGATCCATGTTTTTTGCTTCCCACTAACATAGTTCCTCAGATAGCCTTCTAACCATTGATACACCCTCTTTGTTTGGCCATGAGTTTGTGGATGATAGCTTGTTCTAGGTGTCAAATTTGTCACCACCATTTTGAAGAGTTCCTGCCAAAATGCACTAAAAAATGTGCTATCTCTGTCACTAACAATGCTCCTGGGAAGCCCATGCAATCTGAAAACTTATTTAAAGAATAGCTCATCCACTTGTGCAGCAGAGAAAGTTGTGGTAACAACAAATAAATGAGCAAATCTAGTGATTCTATCCACCACTGCAAATATGCAATCCTTACCAAGTACCTTGGGCAAACCAATGATGAAATCCATGGAAATGCCCTCCCATTTTTGTTCTGGAATAGGCAAGGGGTGTAAGAGGCCAACTGGATGAGTGTGCTCCACTTTATTTTGCTGCCATGTGGGGAATTCATTAACATATTTCATAATATCATCATTCAACCATTTCCATGAGAATATTTCCCTCAACATTCTATATGTTTTGAAGAAACCAGGGGGACCTGCTAAAGGAGAATCATGAGCTCTCTTTCAAACTTTCTCCTTCAAACTCGAACTAGGGACCAAATAGATTCTATCTTTGTTGTAGATGATTCCTTCCAACACCTTAGACCTATCATCATGGTTAGTCCCATAAAAATATCATAATAAAACGTATCCTTGGAATATTCTACTTCTAATATAGCTTTTCAATTTTCTGCAACATCCATTAGAGAAATATAAGGTCTTCTAGATAAGGCATCTGCTACCACATTATTCTTGTCCTTCACATATTCAATATCAAATTGAAATGATTGAATCTTACTCATCCACTTTTTCTACCTTTCATTTAGATCCTTTTGAGTGAGGAAGCACCTTAAGCTGTTATGGTCAGTTTTGACCACAGACTTGTTTCCCACCAAGTATTGCCTAAACTTGATCAAAGCATGCATGATGGCTAACATTTATTTATCATAAATAGAGTAAATATTCTCATGTGGCTATAGCTTCCTACTCTCGAAAGATATTGGGTGTTGTCCTTGCTTTAGGACTGCTCTAATGCCTTCTTGAAGTTGCTTGTGGAAGATATTGTTCATGCACGATTGGAATGTGGCAGGATCCTTTGTCAAGACAAAGGGCATGGCAACAAACTCAAAGTGACCACAATCTCATCTGAATGCAGTCTTTGGTATGTCTTCCTCCTTCATTTGAATATGATGATAACCAGATCTAAGGTCAATATTTATGAAGAGCTTGGCTCCATGGAGCTCATCCATGAGCTCATAAATCCATGGGATGGGATATCTATTCTTCACTGTCTTCTTATTCAAAGCTCTAAAATCAATGCACATCCTCAAAGTTCCATCCATTTTATTTACCATAAAAACTAAAGAATCATATAGGATTGAACTAGACCTTATGATACCCAACTCCAAAATTTATTTAATGGCCTCCTCAATCTCATATTGAATCATTTTGGGGTTCCTATAGGGATTCATTTTGATAGTTCACCGTATGCTCCTCTAGTAACTTGAAGCTTTGGAATCCATTTGGTGCAGTCCATAGAATTGTTAAATGGAATGATGACCATGAAACCACCAAAAATTTCAGCTTGTAACTTTATCCTCTCCACCAAGGTGACATATATGAAGTTATGAGTGGCTGCTCCACCCACTAGGACCTAACCTTTTGGCCTTATATCTTACCCTTGAGCCTCAGGATGTGAAATCTAGGTACACCTGAAAGTACTGCAATTTTTCCTGTCTCAGGAGTGGGTTGTTCTTATTCTGCTATTTCATACCCCTCTTCATGGGCTACAAGTTGTGCTTCTTCCTCCTCTCCCTCTTCCTCATCTTCAGAGAAAACTTCAATGTAGTGTGCATTCCCCTTTGGACACTTATGTCTCGGAACCCAAGGTTGTTGACATGTGAAGCATAGTTTCTTTCTTCTGAGCTCGTCTTTGCTCAAACCTCCCTTATTCTCTTTGGGAAAGGAGTCCTTTTGCCATGGTTTCTTACCTTCCTTGAATTTGGAAGGGAAATTAGGCTTAGGGGGTATTTGGTTCTTGGCAACACATTCTACAAGTATCTTGTCAAATTCATGGCATCCTTCAATTTAGCTGACTTGCGGGATTTCACGATCCTTCTCAAAGGTTTTGTCAATCCTTCAGTAAATAGTAAAACCAACCTAGCCATAGAGACATCATAAACCATTACTGAAATCTTTTCAAATGATAACATATATGCTTCAGGAGTTCCAACTTGCTTCAATTGTGCTAGTTATTTGAAAGGAAGTTCAAGATATTTATTCTCAAATCTATCCATTAATACATTGGAGAAACACTCATAAGATAAAATATGATCATATACCAAGGTTCTAATACCATGGAACCACCAATCACTAGCTTCCCCTTCAAGATGTAAAATGACCATTTTCAATGCATCTTCTTCAACCATAGGATTTAACTGAAAATACACACTTAATTTTTGTAACCAAGCGCTAGCAAAAATTTGGGAAGAAACATCAAAGGAAGGAATAGTTACTTTTACCATGGTATAATTTAATTATTGATTAAGAGGATGTCTCCTATTCCCACTTCCTCCATGCTTAAACTGCAAAGAGGCCCTAATGAACTGATCGAAAGGTAGGACTTTCCTACATTCATCACTTAGTTGCTGCCAATCATTTGTTGCTTCCCTCACATCATCAGTAGTGTAAGGGCCCTCCGTCGACTCTAAAAACTTAGGAATTGCAGGTCTTGTCTGATTCTTGAATTCATGGAGTCAGTTATGAGGTATAATCTTTGAAAAAATAGCTTCCCCATTAGTCTTCTTCTCATCATGAGGTGTACCATTACTATTCCCGGGTGTTGACTTAACCCCAAGTTGGCTAGCCAACAATTCAAACCCTTGCATAAAATGTTTGGTCATATTTTCAAAAGATGTATTCATGAATGTTTTAAGGTCCTCATTATCCCCCTTAACATTTATATCTCGAATCCTAGTTTTTCCCTAATATTCTTGTACACAAAACTAACTTCTCCACCTCCTTCTCTTCAACTGTTAATGTTTTCAGTATCAGTTTATAATGGGGGCAGACCATCATCAGAAAACATGAATAAGAAACTCCAACAGGTTCTAATATCATGCTCTAATAGCACTGTAATAACCCAAGATGAAAATTCCAAACAAAGGCACAATTCGGGGAATTTTTTTTTGGACTAATCTTGACTCTAGGGGCTTCGAATGGCACAAGAGGGTCTCGAATTTGGTAGAGAATGATATGGTGAGTCTTAGGACCACTCAATGGAATCTATAGCCACTTTAGAACATGTTATAGACATCTGCAACTGGATTTTGGGTCACTGGAAAAAATGGGAAAATTACTAGTAAATCGTGGTTAAATCCCCCCTAGGGTGTGAGCAGAAATGGCTTCCCAACTCATGCGCGACCCTCCCAAATTGAAAAATAGAATGGGGAATTCTATTAGACTTCATTAAATGTAATTATGCATGGAAATAAGTTCTTCAAATAGATTTATACAGCTTCACATTTGTTGGGCCTCGGGATAGTAGAGCAGAATTCATGTAGAATTCTGGCTAAGTATGGAGAAGATCTTGAAGGAGAAGAGGAACGAGCTACGACAAAGGAAGAAACATCAAGAGAAAGGAAAGGATGCTATGATAGAAGAAGGAAATAGAATAATAAGACAAAGATAAGGCGTGGGACAAGGAAGCTACACCAGATAAGTAAGCTATGATAGAAGGACAGAACGAGATACGAGATGACATGGCAGAATATTAGCAGAAGCAGGCGTGCAAATAGTGTAACGACCAGAAAATGACAGTAAGGAATAACATTGATAAAGTGATAGTCCTTAATTATATTGGGTGCGAGCTCAGCTAGAGCCAGTGGAAGCCACACGTGTGAAGGTATCTTCGTAAATTGGGCCGATAGTGCCCCTTGTTATGTGTTACTAGAATAGGAAAGACAACCTATTGGATGGATATAGTAAGTCGGTTGAGATAGCGATTGAAAAGGAGTCTGTAATGAGTTTGTATTGAGTCAGTATTGATTCTATAACAAGCATGTATGGGATCTGTATCGAGTCTGTAATGGGGCTATGAAAGAAGGAACCTAGATTGTAGATGGGTTAGCTGGTTAGCTGATTAGAGGATGTAGCATCTAAGTAATCTCTAAACTATTGCAAAGACACTTGAGATAGAATTGAGATAGGAATTTTTGTTAGTGACTCTGTATCATTGAGTGCATTAGAGTAGAGGTTCTGCAGCTGAGTGCATAGACAAGTAAAGAAGGTTGAGTCAATCCAGTCTGTGTGCGGATCACTAGTAGGAGTAGAATACGAAGAGAAAGAGAGAAGATAATAGAGCATGAGAGGGAGGAAAAGTTGATAAATATAGAAGAGAAAATCTTGAGTAGATTCTGCAGCTTTGTGCACAAGCAAAAGGTGTGTCTATTTCCTCATGCAAAATGAAGAGCACCTTGTGGTTTTTGCTCGGATGGGTTTCCACGTTACATCCTGTGTATATGTGTGAATATTGAAGTAGGTTGGACATATGTGTGAATGTTGTGTTGAATGACTGGCTGATTATTGTATTGAATGACTATATGACAGATCCATGATGAGAATATCAAGAACGCATAGATGATCACAACGCTATGAGGTCATGCGCTAGAATGGTATATGAAATTTTCCATAGTACGAGTAGGAGTTGTCTTGAAAACACTCAATGAGATTCGATTGGGATTGATAGATGAATTCAAAAATTTGAAGTCCAAATCACAATACATCATTGAGATCAAAGAGATTAAGCAGCTGCCAAGAGAATCTTTTTGGGACTTTGACCAAAGATTTAAGACATTAATGGCCAAAGTGAGTTTCCAAATGTTGGTTGTGCAACAAAAGGAATGGTTTATTTCCACCTTGCTACCACATATTCGAAACCCATTGATGCAACAAAAACTCGTGTCACAGACAGAGGCTCTTGAAATAGCAATGAAATTAGAAGCCTCACCGATTGGCTTGGAAATGATGCAAATTTAGTTGCAGTTGGCCAATCTTACAGTGTAACTCCAAGACATTAAAAGAGGAAAGGAAGTTTAGGAGGAACTATGGTGTTTAATATGCAGAATAGATGGACACCATAAAGATAATTTCCCGACGCTCATGAACTATGTCGCAGGATGTGCGACGAACTGCTTAAACACCCAAGGAATGCCTTGGTGTACAATATGCTAGACTAGAGGTCACAAGTTCGATGAATGTATGTACTTACAGAATATTGTAAGTGCACCCTCTAGTCTGTATTGTAAATTTTGTAAATTAGTAGGTCATGATGAGAAAGACTACAAAGCACTTCAACTACTACAAGAAAAAACGATGGATACCTACTTAATGAAAAATGATGAACAAATGCAAGCTAAACGAGCGCAACCCCAGTATCAGCCTGCACCACATCAACAACAACAATATCCTCAACCACAATACCAACAGAATCAGTATACTCAACAACAACAATACCCTCTGCAAAGTGGGGGGGGAGGAATGTTAGAGGTCATGGACAGCCACACGGAGGAGGATTTGGTCACATAAGAGGGCAAGTTGAATGTTATAATTGTGGGAAGCCAAGACATTTTTCCCGAGATTGTCAAAGTCCTACGAAAAATTGTACATATTGTAAAGCATTTGATCACACTATCAAACATTGTCCGCAACTTATTGTGAAATGGCATGATAGAACTATCGTTAACCCCAACCTAGTGCAGAATCCAAATATGAACCCCAATCCAAATATTTAGATGATTTCTTCCGAACCAAGACAACCCCACATTGTTGTAGTCACAAGAGGAGGTGCTGCGATGGGAGTATACCAAAATACACAGCAAGGACAATCATAGGTAATACTCGCGGCACAAAAGAAAGCTTTGCTAGATGTCCAACATGAGAAAGAAGTCTTCTTGGAGGTACAAGAATACTTTGTTGATACCAATGAGTCATCGACATCTGGACAAGTTAGAGCTATGCTCGAACGATTTGAATAACTAATTAGGAATCCGCCAATGGAAAAGGTTAGTAAGCTGAAAGATTTTTTCAAAAGTTGTTTAGCTCTAATCCATGATAAAGATGTTGTCGCAGAATTGACAACACTCATAGAAGAAAAAAAAAAATACCCGCGACCTGAAAAAAGAGTTAATCATATAGGGAGAAAACTAAAGACAGACTGAGAACTGTGAATGACTTCACATATAGAAGATTATGATATGGACTATATCATATTAGATTTGGGCTCGGATGTCAATATATTGACAAGACAAAGATTGGAGATCATGAATAATCCATAGTTGGACTAGTCTCCTATTCAGCCGAGGCTTGTGAATTAGTCGAAGGTTCTATCATTCGGAAGCTAACCCAAGTACCTATGGAAGTCGAAGGATTAAGAACATATGCCGAATTTGAATTTATTGACATTATCGGTGACACAAACCCATATCCTCCACTTCTAGGAATTGATTGGGAAATAAACAACCAAACTGTTATAAACTTCAAGAAAGGATCTTGTCATTCAAATATTCTGAAATGAGAGTGGTTGCACCAATTGATCCGCTTGAAGGAAAATGATATGTTGAGCCTGTACATAGCGAAGGGTAGGGAAATTATCTAGACCAATTGTACAACATCATGTATTCAAAGGAAGACTATATTAACCCAACAATTGATGGAAACTTGAGTTGGCTGAGTGTAAGCTCATGCACGTCCGACTCAGGCAATGCTCTGGAAAATTGGCAGAACATGCTACATGAAGTCTCCATGTGTAGATGTGCAAGGATCACAAGAGATGTCCGAAGGGTAGGAGTCGAAGCAAGTGCACTGCCTACATATGAAGGATTACCTAACCTTGCAACGTTTTTGGTAGAATTTGAAGAAAATGTTACAGAATCACAAGGATTGTTCACTTTGGACTATGTTCTGAAAGCTACGCCCACTAGATGGTGGGGTACACACAAACAATCTATCTTCGAATGACCCCAATGTAGGAGATTAATGGAGATAATATTTGGGGAAGAGATCAGTTTCCCTGATCGGAATTATACAGGACTGACAGATCCTGGGAAACATATTGAGCATTGTTGAGGGATTTGGCAAGAATATCCGCGACAAGAATGGGTTCATCGATTCATCCACACTTTGGAGATGGTACCGAGAAGCTGGTACACATTAGAAGAGTTGCGTCAAGAAACCATTAAATGGGAAAGCTTAGCTATAATATTTACCCAGGAATTTGAATTTGTAAGTGAACACCTAACACTAGATGCTGCGTTACAAGTAATAAAGAAGAAGATATTTGAAGAAATACTGGTTGCAGACCCAAACTTTCATCAATGCAACATGCATACACATGACTGGATGTAGTGTTATAATCTCAAAATAGAACCAGATGACGATGACCCACTTGAGATAAATATACCCGATTCAGAAGGTATACGTACAGTAGAAGGAGCTGCTATAACTACTGACCAGTTTCTAAAACCACTCAAAATTAAGAAAGTAAATATTGGGTCGGATGAAAACCCGAATTTTGCTAATATTGGAGATTACTAGGATGAAGAGACGGTGGGAAATATCACTGAATTACTACATGAATTTAAAGATCTATTCCCCACAAAGTTCTCTGAAATGAAAGGCATAGTTGGAGATCTTGGTGAAATGAAGATACCCACGAGGCCCGATGCAAAACCGGTCAAAAAGAGGCCATACAATTTAAACCCACGCTACAAAGAGAAAGTTAAATCTAAACTTGATCGAATGCTAGAGGCAGGTGTAATAGAACCATTTGAAGAATCAGAATGGATACTTCAATCGTAGTAGAAGGCAATAAAAGCTCAGGAGAAGTCAGGATTTGTGTTGATCTCAGGAAATTAAATGATGCTTGCTTGCACGATCCATTTCCAACTCCATTTACAGATGAAGTATTAGAGAATGTTGGAGGACAAGAAATGTATTCATTTACAGATGGATTCTCGGGCTACCATACGATCATAATTGCAAAATAAGATCACTACAAGACTACCTTTGAAACGGAGTGGGGATGCTACTAGTACACGGTAATTCCCTTTGGACTTAAGAATGCGCTTGCAATCTTTTCTAGAATTGTCGTTGCTGCGTTTAAAGAGTTTATACATAAATGTCTTGAAGTCTACTTTGATGATTAGACAGTATTTAGTCCTATAAAAGATCACATAGAAAATCTTAGAATGATGTTGGAAGGATGCCGTTGGTACCAAATTGCTCTCAACTTGAGAAAGTTTATTTTTTGTGCGCCTTTTGGGGCTCTGTTAGGCCATATGGTCTATCATGATGGGATTTTGGTTGACCTAGCTAAAATCACCATCATCCTGGACTTACCACCACCTACCATAGTTAAACAATTAAGAGCAACGCTAGGGGATACGAGATATTACATAAAGTTTATCAAAGGATATGCATAAGTGACTGCCCCGATGGAGAAATTATTGAAAAAAGGCACTAAGTTTCAGTCGATAGACAAATGCCAGGAGAGTCTAGATAAGCTAAAAAGCAAAATGACCGCTGCACCCATACTCGTATTTCCAGATTGAAAAAAATAATTCCATGTTCATGTCGACGCATCCTCTGTTGCCCTTAGAGTAGTACTAACGCAACCGGGAGAAGGATAGATTGATCATCCCATTTCTTTTGCTAGCAAAAAGTTACCAACTGCAAAAAAAAATTACACTATAATAGAGAGAGAAGGACTTGCAATGGTCCATGCATTGCAAAAATTCAGGCATTACTTGCTGGGGGGGACATTTTAAAATGTACACTGACCATTCCGCATTGAAATATTTAGTTAATAATGTAGTGTTGGGGGGGAATATATGCCGGTGGCTTCTCCTCTTCCAAGAATTTGGCTTTGAGATAATTATTAAATCAGGTCAATTAAACTTGGGACCAGACCACCTATCAAGAATAGTGAGTGGAGAAGAACCTACTAGTCTGGAAGATAATCTCTCTGATGCACAACTATTTGTGATAACCACCATTGATAATCAACATGAATATATCATACAGTTCCTAACTATAGGTTTTGTACCAACTGAGTTAGTAACACGAGCTACAAATTTCCAATTGATTGCTGTCCACTTGTATAAACTGGGCCTGGATGAGATACTTTGACGTTGTGTTTTCGAACATGAGCACCCTGTTATTTTAAGTGAAGCACATGTTGGTATCACATGAGGACACTATGCACGAAAGGCGACCGTGTGAAAAATATTACAGGTAGGTTTATGGTGGCCTACCATGCATGCAGACGCTCAAGATTACTATCGCAGTTGTGATGTTTGCCAAAGACCAAGAAAGCCATCTAGAAGAGATGAAATGCCACTAGTACCACAACTCACATTACAAGAATTTGATAAATGGGTTGTTGACTTTGTGGGACCTATTAGTCCAGCAGGGAAGCGCACATGAGTTAGGTATATTATCACTACGACATATTACCTAAATCGATGGGTAGAAGCTGCGCTCATCAAGGATTGTAGTGCTGCGAAAACAAGGAAGTTTTTATTTGAAAATGTTGTAACAAGGTTCGGGTGCCCAAATATTTGATTAGCGATCAAGGTATGCATTTTGTTAATCAATTGATTGAAGAATTAACCGATGAATTTCAGATACAACATAGAAAAACAACTCCATATCACCTGCAAGCAAATGGATCAGTTGAAGCATTTAACAAGATTTTGGAAAATGCGCTAACCAAAGTCTGCAATACAAGAAGGGATGATTGGGACTAGAAAATTTCTGCAATACTATGGGAATATCACACAACATGTAAAACGTTAACCGGCTAGACACCGTCTAGGTTAGTAGATGGATAGGAAGCTGTCATGCCTATGAAATATATTGTACCAAGTTTAAGAGTGGCGACGCTCATATAAATGACAGATGTTGATGTTGTCGAAGAAAGATTACTTCAGTTGATCCATTTGGAAGAAGAACACTTCATTGCAGGATTTCATCAAAATGTAGAAAGACAAAGGCATAAGGTATGGCATGATAGAAACATTAAGAACAAACAATTTTTAGTCGGAGACCTTGTTCTTATTTATGACGGCAAAATTTTCAAGCACCCACGCAAGTTGAAGACACATTGGTTAGGTCCTTATGTGGTTAAGGAAATCACCAATAGAGGAGCAGTGAAATTGGAAAAATTAGATGGCACGGAAGTCAGGGGGTGTTGGTTGTGGAGCCTAATCTTCTAGATCCAGAGATATTATTCAGTTGTGTTTGTACCCCAGAATTTTTTTAGGATGTGCGTTGGCCAACAGTTTAGCAGACCCATGGTATTGGGTTAACCCTAGAATTTTCCCATTGTATTTCCCCTATAAAAGAAAGCATTGTAAAATGACTAAGTATGGTATTGTATTGTATTGGAAGAGAGACTATGAGGGCGTGAAGAGGAAGTGCAGTGGTTTTTCTACAGGTTGTATCCCTTCACCTTTCTGGACTGTAATAAAAGGGCTGGCAATTTATTTGTGGACCTAGCCCATCGTTTGGGTGAACCACATTATATCTATGTATCTCTGTAATGTTTTAATGTGTTTTGTATCTTGTTAATGATTTAACTGTATATCTGTTATTGCTTTGCGGTCCTGTTTTCTAACAGGGGGCTCATCAATGGGAGCTGATTAAAGCCTTATTTTGATAACTACGAATAGGTTGCATAGAAAAAAAAATGATAACAAGGACGGCTAGGAGAAAAGAATAGTGACTTTCACACGAGGCACGGTGAGGGAAGTGTGGCCTTAAAACAACAACGCATTGGAACAATTATGAGAAAGGATTGTTGAGGTGACAAATATTAAATCCATAGACAAAAAGGAAATTTGAGTAGATATCAAGGGAAGTTGAGGGTCACTTTCACCATTAGTATCATGATGTCACAACGAAAAGGGTCAGCGTAGTTGGAACCTACACATAAGAATTCGGACTAAGAGCCCCTCATGATGGTTCGTGTTGCCATTATGCTACTCGATGATGGCACGTTTGAGCATTTGACAGACTGATTGCTGGAATGAACCCGCTACTAGTGATCGATTACCACCTTGTGTCCTTATAATGCCACAACCAAAATAGTTTATAAGACATAGAGTGACCAAAAGCTTGTGGAGAAGTATGCCAAGTAACTATTACACTAGTGCTACTGCCCTGGGGGCCCTGTCGAGGAAACTGTAATGATTGTTCTGAGTAAAATCAATGTTGTTGGATATGTTCCACTGGAGGTCACGAGCTGCTTGGAGATTATGCCAGTTTCAGGCATCCATGCAAAAGAGGCTCCAACCATCTTGGTAAAGATTCCAATGAGAAGACCTTTTGATAACGGTAAGAGCAATGCTGTCTTGAAGGAGCTGAGCATGACTGAAGAAGTAGTGGCAAGAATTCAACGACCAGAGGATATCTTGCCGAAGCCTTCAGACAAGACTATGTAATTAATTTCCACAGTGCATAGTATCCATTGTTAGGAAATACCGGTCTAAACGAATGTTCAGACTGAGAGAAGAAGAAAAAAAGGCCAATGTCATCACCATCATCACTCTAAACTCCCGAATATACGAGAGGTGATGAGGATTCCAAAGTCGCGTTGAACTAGCACACCCTGATGGAGGGAGGTATTGAATATTGAGGATGACAGATCTCACCAACACTATAACAAAGAGAAAAACTGACCGGATGCTGGACTGAGTGACTGCCGAAAACTTTGAGGCTTCCCTAGATGTCGCATACCCATTCAAGGATAACGTCGAGGAATATTTTGAAGGGAGGAAGGAAAAACCTGGGATGAGCTGGAAGCTGAAGCTATAAATGCTAACAAGGAACTTCGGTGTTACCGATAGGTCCCATATCCCCTGCATCCTACTCCACTGGAAGGTAAAAATGTCCAAGAAGCAGGAAAAATGATAGTAGTACCAAAAATTTAAAGACTACATCAAGCAACAAACACAGAAGGAACACAATTCAGCCTATACACCAGAAGGTGTACGAGGTAGCGAAATATGTAGAAAGAGTCATGTTGGAACACGTTAGTTCTAACTTGGTAGAGCACATGCAGAAAACATAAGAAGAAGTGCGCACAGAGACATAGAAGTTGGTGAAAATCGTGGAGGATTTTCAGAACAAAATCAGCGCAAGTTAGTTTATGGAGCACTAGTTTGTGTGGCTTGGGATGAGCCATAGGTGAGTGTTTGGGGATTGTTGGGCCATGGGATAGTAGGGCATAATTCATCTAGAATTATACCTAAGTATGGAGAAGAACATAAAGGATAAGAGGAAGGAGATATGAAAGAGGAAGCAACATCAAGAGAAAGGAAAGGATGCTGCGACAGAAGAAGGAAAGAGAAGAAGAAGACAAAGAGAAGTCATTGGATGAGGAAGCTGCACTAGATAAGTAAGCTATGACAGAAGGACATAATGAGATATGAGATGAAATGGCAGAATATCAACAGAAGCAGGCGTGCAAATAGTGCAATGGCCGGAAAATGATAGTAAGGCATAACGTTGAGAAAGTGATAGTGCTTGACGATCGTGGGTAGGAGCTCAACTGGAGCCAGCGAAAGCCACACATGTGAAGGTATATTTGTGAGTCAGGTTGATAGTGCCTCTTGGTAAGTGTTACTAGAATAGGAAAGAAAACCTGTTGGCTAGATATAATAAGTTGGCTGAGATAGCGACCAAAAATGAGTCTGTTAGAGTCTGTATCGAGTCGGTATTAAGTCTGTAACAAGCATGTATGGAATCTGTATCGAGTCTATAATGGGGCTATAAAAGGAGGAACCCAAGATGTATATGGGTTAGACAGTTAGTTGATTAGCAGATGTAGCATCTGAGTAATATTTAGACTATTGGAAAGACACTTGAACTAGACTTGAGATAGGCATTTTTGTTAGTGACTCTGTATCGCTAAGTGCATTGGAGTAGAGGCTCTGCACCTCAGTGCGCAGACAAGTAGAGAAGGTTGAGTCGATAGAGGCTCTGTGCAGATCACTAGTAGGAGTAGAATATGAAGATAAAGAGAGAAGATCATAGAGCATGAGAGGGAGGAAAAGTCTGTAAATATAGAAGAGAAGATCTTAAGCAGAGTCTGCATCTTTGTGCACATACAAAAGGTGCATCTATATCCTCATTCCAGATGAAGAGCACCTTGTGGTTTTTTCCCATATGGGTTTCCACATTACATCCTGTGTATATGTGTGAATGTTAAAGTAGCTTAGACATATGTTTGAATGTTGTGTTGAATGACTGGTTGATTATTGTATTGCAAATGGATAAATGTATAACTCCCACATTATATTAATGAATATGTTTATGCTGTATGATCACTGACTGTTCATTTAAGTTGAATAAAGAAGGTTTGGATCATATCTTGGTGTCAAATTAATGTGCATACAAGTATCCTACCTTCCCTGCCTTCGTTGGAAACCTTGGCGCAGAGCTAAGGTACTAAAACACCCTCTCGCATAAACTGCATAAATTTGGTTCTGGCAGTTACCCATAAAACTGAGATATCTCGGGTGAGATGACATTTGTGTCGCAGGTGCTGCTGGTTGAGCTCCACTCGACCTGGCTGATATATTGGGATTTTTTGTGCTGAGAAGAAGGGACTGAACCTGGGTCCAGGGACAGAGAGAGGGAAGAAAGGCAACAACATTCAAATGCATATTTTTAGTGCTATTGCTTAAGGGAAATGACAACTCATAAAATGAACATGAAATGTTTCAAAACAGGCCATCAATTACACATAAATATCCTACTCAATAGAATTTAACATCATATAAACCCCTCAACACAAGTCATATACACAACTCCTTTGAAATGGAAACCAATACATGGAAACTAGTTAAACCATAGCTTGGAAATGTGGACATTTTTGCATATGTATTCTAATAATTCGACTTATAGAGAGTATGAGGAACATATTACAGATCCAAACATCATTCACCCATGCTTTGGCATCAACTGAACTCAACAAAGCGCAAGCATCATTCACACTAGTGCGCCTTCATGTGAAAACATTGGAATTGAGAGGTAGGGAATGAGAGAATGGGGAAGGATATAGATGTCGAACTGTATCATCCTCCTATATGCAATAGAAACTCTCCATTAAGCTCCAAATGAGAGGTTAGTTTGGCCTCTCCAACAAACAATTTGGGTGAGAATCTACCTCCCTTGAAATTGGTTCACTAGTAGGGAGAGTGAGCACTCACCGTGCAATGGACAAGCTAGTGCTTTCCAAAATGCCAAAGGAAAATTCTCAAATGATCAAAATCCATTCTCCTTACTAATGAAATATTTTTATAACTCTCATAAGGTCCTCCAAGTTCGAATTCCCTCTCATAGGCTTCCTCCAACTCATTCTTGATGTTTAGTAACCCCTATGACACTTGTCCTTCTCCTCATCCCTCAACCTTCCTCCAAATTTGAAATGCTGCCACCAACCTTAAAATGCACCCTCTTGGTGGATATATTTAGCCTTGACATGTCATATTGTCATAGTTCTGCAATCAGGTCTGATTTTGTCATAGAATCTTCCATCATTGTTGTCATAAAACGTAGGGAATCTCTTTCCAAATGGCACATAGTTTCTTCCTAGTCTCTTCCTCTTCCATGGGGAGTTATTCCTGTTCACCCATTCAAATAATTAGGCTAATGACATGTTAATTGACACCTCTTTACCTTCCAAGAATGTTTCATTCCTCATAATTTCGAATTTGGGGTTAGGTCATGACAAGTGTAAGGAGGAATCTAGCCACCCAAGGTCTCCATGAACCTCTAAGTGTCTTCATGATGCAATGCCACTTTATTTTCTCCATTTTTGTTATTTATATGACCTAATTTAATGTGTATATGGTAAAATAAGGTTCGCTTGGGTCCCATGGCTCCTTTATTGCAAGATTTAATACCTCCACCCCAACCTAGGGAACTAGTAGGTTGGTGAAACATTGTTAACTAGTAGTCTCATTGGGATGGGTACATGACACTAATTCAGTTCACAATTAGTTAATTGATGAGGTAGGTGGAAAAAATGTGCCACACTCCCTTAAATCATGAAAACTGGTGCTAGGATGAATGTCAGTGAACTAACTGATGGTTATCGGATCATAATTGATCACGACTGACTACCTATCATAGACAGCTGAAGGTGACTACTGGTGGCACTCATAGTGGGTTCCTATAATGTAGGGATTGATCCCTAAGGCTCCTAAACTCATGAAGTCAGGTGGAGTAAGTGGAAAATGACCCTTAGGTGTGTCCCCCGTGAACTAGTGAGTGATGATGACTTCCTAAGATAGGTAAAATAAACAAATATGATATGTGCGTAAAGGGAGAATTAATTAATCCTAACATTTCCAACCCCCCCCCCCCCAAAAAAAAAACTCAAGAATTGGACTTTGGGGGGGCGGTTGGTTTAAAAACCACCCCCAAAATTTTGATTCTCAGAACGTTTGAGGGGGGGTTTTAAGAACCGCCCCTAAATACCTAAAAACATTTTTTTTTGGGGGGGGGGGGGTTTAGCAAATCTACCTCAAGCCAAAACTGCCCTTGAAAGGGTGATTTGTTGTAGTGTAGCTTAAAGAAATACATAAACAAAACCAATAAATAGTACTTATCTTTTTCTGTCTTCATATTGCACTTCTACAAGCCATTGTTTTCCAAACCACGATCCACCCAACCATAGATTGTAGAAAACACATAAACTCTATATTTTCTCACAGTCATCCCCAAACTAGGTCCTGTTCTCTCTAGGATTTAGATTCTAGCTTTATCAGTGTTCTTTAGTGTTAAAATTATAGCATCACAATTCATTCTCCAAGCCAATCTTATGTGTCAGGATTGGGCCTCATGCATTGAGGTAGGGATCCTGAGTTGGACTCAAGAACTTGGAATAGATTCTTGAGTTAGACTCAAGAACTACTAAGCCTTATGTGTAAAGTTTAATCCTCACGTGTTGAGGTGAATGATTTGATATGTGAAAGTAATGATGTTGTACAGTCTTGTTGGAAAAGGTTAAGGACTTGTGTCTCAAGTCATTTCCTTGTGTGTTGAGGTGGACCTCATGTGTATAGGTGATGCTTTGCGTGTTGAAGCATTAATGTTGTGTGATGTATTACTAACCATGGTCACTTGAGATGGATGAGCTATTAAGTATCCTCTAGAGTGAATTACTTTAGCATATGACCACTTGGAACGAGAGTAATATAATATGATCATAACATTGGACAACTATTCATAGTATAATTGATATGTTAGATAAATTAAAGTTAGCACAGATGGACCATGCAGATAAGATAAGAGACCAAGTTAATATTCATTAAGGACATAGAGAATTCAAATTGCTCATAATGAAGATTTCATTTAATTAAAGAGAACTCGGATGGTTAAGCTTCAACGACATTAACAATGTATGACTTAGTTATTTAAGGAGAACTCACAGTGGCCACTTCAGTAAATCAATCAACTCTAGAGTGTTAATGAATAATAACTAGTTAAATAAAGTGTTAATAAGAAGAGTTAATTTCAGTTAAGAAGAGTTAACTAAAGTGTTAATAAATAGGAACTAGTTAACTAAAGTGTTTTTGGATGACAAAAGTTTAGTTAAAATAAAAGACAACACTTTAGTTAAACTAAAACATGATACTTGAGTTACTACACTTGCATGATGACACTTGGGTTAGCATCCTAACTAAGTGGTCAAGCATCCAGTTGGAAGGCGAGTTCATCCTTAAGACAATAGAGCATGGATTTAATGTAAATGATGAAAGGCATTGTGTAATATCCCTTGAGGCTATCAAAGGGTAACATGGAAATATCATTATATATCCAAGCATAATTAGATAATTTTAGCATAGCGGTTTCGTCGAATAAATATTTAATTTCATTTTTCATGACTTAATTACGACAAATCCCTTTAATTACCAGTACATTAAAATAAGTTCAATAACTATTCCAATAATTGATACAAGAGTTGGGGAGGATTACTAACACCATGTAAAAACATCACATATCCATTCCAATCTAAATCAGAAATAAATTCCACCTCTAAATGCCATTTTCACTTAATCATGATTAACTAGTAATTACTACTCTGATTACGACACTTAGCACACACTTGAGGATACTTAACATAATTTCACCTGCCCATCATATAATTATTATTTATCAGAACTAGTAGCTAATTAAAACCTAATAACATGTAAATAAGTCATAATTACCATTTTCCAATTAATTAAATATAATAATTATGAAAAAGATTCCACAAAAATTAGATAGCTAGTTGTTCATGAATACAAACAACTAGTCCTGCAAAAATTGTGCACAAATTAGACACGCCGCTATTCCAATGAACCAAAAAGTAAACCTATAACCATTATAAAAATATTTAAGCATGCATTTATAGAAAAATAATTTTATATTTGCAAGTCGGATTCTTTCACATAAACGACGATTTTTCCAATCAAATTCCAATTCAAGTAGTTAATATTTATTGCAAGGAATTGAATCAAATATCCTGAACCATAACTCAATAATTCATAATTAAAGGATAACAACTGAAAATTAGCCACCCAAAATACAAATAAAATGTTAATAACAGAGAATATGGCTGTACATTCCATAAATCACAAAACAAATATTTAAATCTACAAACTAGTTACCAAATTTCACCGAATTGATGCTAGTTTCCGTTTCTAGTTTTCGAATGCAAAACAATAAGAAAGTAATGAATAATATATCTCATGTAAAGTGTAGCATTGGTCACCTATTCATATTTCTGCATCTTTATTCTCATAAAAGTTCCTCTTATTAATTCCCCAACTAGCTAGATCTACTTCTGCAGATTGACTAGAAGTTGAGGAAATGACTAAGATAAATGCATAGAATCATTCATAAGACATTTCCAGCTCTAAATACCATGTATTTTCAGTATTCTCATAAGTAAATATCATGTATACATTTCATCAAACACTTCCCATGTAAAGTTATAAATCCATCTAAAAACAATTATTTCAAAGGAACTAGCGATTGGAAATTAAACTAGAATTTCAATAAGCAAATCCAAGGATTATCTAGAATTATTCCATACACTTATTCATACATTTCAAATGTAATTATAATAACTGAGATTTAATATCTCACTCGGGTATTTTCACAAACACTTCTCATGCCAAGCCTAGAAATTAGATAAAACCACTCAACTAGTAAGCTAGGATTCGAATAAAAGCTAGAAACATTGTAGAGAGGTGTTTTTGACCATTCCAAGGATAATGTACATTAGAGATAAATATAATATAGGATCTCTAGAGGAAATTCTAGGACAATTACTAATGGATCCAGAGTAACTTAGCTTGGGCACAATATTAGCAAGGGAGCATCAACCGACAAAATATCATACAGGGAGTAGAAAAATTGAATCCACACGTACCAAGTAAAAAACAAGAGCCAAGAGCATGAACAATGAATCAAGAGAGACTAGCAAACACCAACAAAATCGAATTCCTCAAGAGCATTTCAAATTGAGTGAGGGAGAGACACAAGGGATGAGTTACATTCCAAAAATATCAAATAGGATTTACACATCATGAGGCTACACCAAGAGACACACTAACCCAAATCAAGCGGGCGCACTAGGTGAGAGAGAGCCTCTAACACTAATAAAAATTAATCCTGGAATAAATGAAACCAAGGAGTAACATAACATGTGAGGGTACACAACCAAGAGGGTCCACCAAGTCCCTAAGAAGGACGTATAACATCGAGATAGACACAAATGTAACACTTTTCCCACAACCCCTTGCTCGTAACATCATGGTTCCTCATATTCTTTTATGTGGGATCGACTGATATCAATTGTTTTATTTTATTAATTAAGAATAATAACATAATAATAATAATAATAATAATGTGAAAACCATAATCTTGGCACCTCATGCCATAATTTCACAGCATCAAAATAATAATAACATGTCTAGGGGATAAACCAAAGGGTATTACACATTTCACATTGTGTTATGCAAGAGTCCGAAGTGCTGAGAAAATCCTCCTTGAGAGCATTTTCTACTTTTTGCATGAGAGCCTAATTCCCCATACAGTGATTCGCTACGCTTTGTAGGAGACTAAATTTGGTAAGTTATTGATGTGTTGGACACATTGCATAGTTGATCTGGTTGATCTCTCTTCTCTATTGTTCAATGTTTACACCTAGGGTGTTTGAATTCTCTCTTATCTTGCACCTGGGGTGCCGAAATAAATATTCATTGTAAAATACATTCTTTGATATCTATCATTGTGCTAAGAATATTTGTTGGGGTTTCTCATCCTCATCGTTTTGAGGGTTTTCCTGAGGGTACATCATGTGTTATTTGTGAAAGATTTTGTGTATGAATTGTTCAATGATTTCAAGTACTTAGTAATTCTACATTTAAAGATTACAGATCAAAGCTCAATTCAAATTCAATATGGGATCCGAGCTCAGGGAACGAAGGAGCTAAGTTTTGACAAGCAAGCTTGATCCTACATAGGTCCTAATAAGTTGAGCACAATACTTGAATAAAAATGACATCGACCTCGGTAGGACCGAAAGACCGTCTTGAATGTACTTCGAACTTCAACACTTAGAAGGATCGAATTCTAAACATCTTGGAAGAGCATGAATTATATAGCTACATATCAAATGTGGTAGAAAATCATACTACCAATGCAGGGTGCACTACCTTCAAGAAGAACCAAGCCAAAGCCAAGAGGACGGTCTATGATTCAGTGAAGGAAAACATGATGCCGATGATTACTCCTTTGAAGACCGCAAAGGAATGCTTCAATACTTTGACAAATATCTATGAGAAGAAGGCACTAAGTCAAAACATGGCATTAAATAAAAATCTTCAGAATATGAAGATGGAGAAGGACGAGACATTTGTTTCCTTCTTTACAAATATCTCTCAAGCAAGAGAGAAACTTACTAGCATTGGAGTAGTCGTGGATGATGATGATCTCATTAAAACCATCGTTGATGGTCTCCCATCCTCATTGGAGAAATTCTTGGTCACTGTTAAAGGTCAAGAGCTATAACCTAATTTTGAGAGGTTGTGGCATGAATACCTCCAAGAAGAAGGGCGAATCCAAAGCAAGACTGCTTCCTCTAAAGAAGAAAACCTTGCTCTCACATCAAGGATGAAGAGAGGAAAGAAACTCTTCTCTTAGAATAATTTTCTCATCCAAAGAAGAAGGTATACAAACAAAACTTTGATAAGTTGAAGATCAAATGCTACAATTACAACAAGAAGGGCCATTATGCAAGGGAGTTCCAAGCGAAGTAAAGAGGAAAGATCAAGGGTAGGTTTCATGCTTCTATTGCTACAAAATATGAACCTACAAGGAAGAATACACCTGATGATCAAGAGAATGGGAAAGAGCATCATCTTTTCTCATCCATATCAGGATCCCTCACCACTAGTGATAAGATATCGCTGGTTGATAGTGGTACATCCAAATGCATGAGTGGATATAGGAGCGCAATCACAAATTTGAAGGAGAAGAAATTCACCTGCAGGGTGGATCTTGGAGATAAGACTACATAATCAATCCAAGGGAGTTAGGTCCACCTCATTTCATTTAAGCTTAGGTGATGTACTAGATGTGGAGGATATTCTATATGTTCCTGGTTTAAAGAATAACTAGGATATTCTACATTGTGACAACCATGTGGGGGACCCCTTGGTGGTACCACCCAATCATGTATTCATGCATGAATGGATGATATCTAATGATAGAATATGCATGGATGGATCCTATCCATTCATAGGGGACACCTCATTTGTAACACCAATCATGGCATTTCACATGAATGACCATGGTTAACTTAGGGAGAGTTTCCAAGTGCATCCTAGCCATTCACAAGGAATCATCCTCTTCCACCTCTTGAGCATGGAAAATACAACTTTTCCATAACCGTATTTTTCAAGATTTTCCTTGAAAATATTCTATTATAACATTTGGATCAAACTATGGATGGTGCTTCCCTGCAAGGCACCAATAACCGTAGACCTATACCTTCATTTCCTTAGGAATGGAATCATTCTCATCTAGAAACTGATTCTCTGTCTATCAACCTCTACATGCATAAACATGTTCTGTTAAAACCTTCTTTATGAAACCATTCCCTCCATTCCATGCTTGTTCATGACAACTGCAATTAAACTATATATATAAAGAAAATAAACTTTGTTTGAAAAAAAGTAAAACTATATTCTCGACTGTGAGCTTATTTATGTACATTGTTCCTACCCTATCAGTGAAACTCCAAATCATCAAGTAAGATGAAATTTCCAATGAAGCCAAAATAAAATCTTTCTACTCGAATGGAATTCCTTCTTGCAAATGGTTACCAAAGAGTGAAACAAGTCTAAAGTCTATAGTGAATACTAAATTAATTTTTGGTACTTAAAGTTAAAGAATGATTATCTCATGAATATTAAAATATTTAAGGTCTTGAATAAGATAGACTCAATCCAATCAACTACAATATTGTAAGAAAATATGCAACAGAACCTTATCAACAACAAATGCTTTTTATTTAGGGTTATAACACTGAATTCTAATCTTTCTGTGAGAATTTGAAATGTAATTTGCTCCATAAAAATTTATTCAGTGCTTTCATCTTGATATTCATATTTTCCTTCATACTTATCCAATAATGGATTAATGCTGGATTTTTTTATAGATGTTGATGTAAGAATATTCCCGTCTTCATTAATAACACATTCTTCATCAACATTTAGAGAAGTAAGTTGGCATATACTTTTGTCCATGTTCCTAGGAATGGAACGGAATTCTTGATCATATTGTAGTTCTTGATAATGGTATTTATAAGTGTTTTTATGGCAGGAAATATCTTGAGGGTTTTCTTGGATGATCAAGTCTTAAAAATATTTCTTTTATTGTAATTCACACTCTTTCCTAAGCTTAAAATCATTAAGAATTTGCTTCAAATTTTTTTCTTTATCTCTTCGACTAAATATTTTATGAGAATCAAAATAATGATATGTCAACATATACCATACCTTTCATGTCCTCCTCCATTAGGATTTTAGAATACACTGGGCCTGCTACAAAATATATATTGACATTGCTTTGTTTATTTAGATTTTGTTCTATTGACATTGCTTTGTTTATGTATATTTTGTTCTTGAATATTGTCAATACTACAACCATACTTAAATTATTTATCAATTGATTTAATATCCTCTTTATTATTGCCAAGACATAAAGGAGTGCAAATTTCCACAATATCTGTATATGGCTCTTGTCATATAAGTTTTTTTTCCAGATAATTAGGGACATCAATATCTTCATTGTCATTATTAGCATTTTTGTTTTCTTGATGCTTTAGGAAATCGACATCTTCTTCAAGACATTGATCAAGGGAAGCTACAAAATTACCATCATGAAAATCACCTAGGAATTTTATGGAGACATAATCCCTTTTATAGCATAATGTTCTTGATGCCTTTCGATATTTTGAATTGTAGAAGTATAAAATTTCATTGTACTTGTCCCTTTTCCTCTTTAATTTGATGCCTAATTTAAGCCTCAAGGTGGCTCTTGGGACCTAGGGTGTAACCCTCAGTAATCTTGAAGAGTTAGTTGCCTTATGCCACAACAACAACAACATAAAAGTTTAAGAAAATATAAAGGAATATTTGACTGATATGAACACATTAAATGATTGAAGGAAAAATGCAACATAATTGACTAAATTCACTAGATAAAATGTCATACCAAAGGCATTTACATTGGGCATCAGAGTCTCTATTTGCAGTTTAAAAAAGAGAATAATATAAGCGCCAGACATTCATAACTATAAAATCAATCTTAATCTTGCTTTGGACAATCTAACAACTCAATTTATTATATCTTTGAAAAATATGGATTTTTGAAAAAAAGGTAGGACTAAAAGTTCTCCTAATTTATTATGGAATAAGTAGTCAAAATCTTGAAATACACAAACGAGTGAATTTTCATCTTTCAGGCATCTTAATCAGCATACAAAATATTTCTAGCTTCAAGATGACAGGAAAAAAGACTACCAATGAGGTTCATAATAAACATGGTTAGGGTATTCAATGCATGAATAAATCCATATACCCTCATGAAGAATATGCATACTGAACCAATGATAATTCAATAGAAAACCCAATATTTGTTTTATATCAGATATTGCTATTATTTGCAATAACTAACCGATCATTGAAATGCTTATAGTATGCCACATAAAATATGTAATATTAACAAGTCACCATATAAAATCTTGAACACAATGGAGGTTACACCAAATTTAAACTTCAATATTTGATTTATTAAATTCAAAACTTTGGAAAAAATGGATCTAAGAACTCATGGAATTAATGAAAGGATACTTAACACACATCGTAACAAACTAATACAATTGAGAGGGTGAATATAGACGATCTCCAATTTACAAATCATGTTCACTCTAAATCCTTTTGAGAAGATATTCCTTGATATTCACTCTTGAGGGAAAGAAAACCTTTGAAGCTCGAAATTGATGACATCTATAAATGAAAAACCTATATACTTTATAGCCCACTAGGACATAAATGAATGGTGTGCTTAGTACCCTATGTTTCCATGAGAGAGTTGCCTCTTCATTATAACCAAACTCAGATGCAATTTTCTATCTTTGTCCTCCATGGCTTCTTGATTTTTCTTATCGCTTCAAACACATCTAATATTATAAAATATTACCTATTAGTTGCTTCCTTTAATACAAATCATTGATCCCCCAAGTTGTTTTTATGCGTGCTTCACTTTGGGAACTTTAATTAGTTATACTATTTAAAAAAATATTGGTCCTACTCGATACCCCTTATCCATTAATGGCATAGATTCCATGACCACTGGAAGATGTAGATTCCCTAAGCCTTTTCTTTTAATAAGAAATATCTTCTTCCACTGATTGGAAAATTGGACCATTGGTATAGGATCGATTCCAACCTTCTTTTACACCGTATTCTTTTGTATTGGGATGTGGTTTTGCATTCAACTTGGCAGGTGCATGGAAGTATAATTAGTTGGAGAAAATAGAGATTGGGTTTGACTAATTCCCAATTAGTTTGAAACACATGGCAGTGACATCCTTTTGTCCGAACTTGAGGGACACATGTTTTCTCCTCGGTGGTTACTAGAAGGCTGACTTAATTGATACTATCCCACACACTTTGCATCATTGGAAGGATATTTATCATTGATATTCCAATCTTGAGGCTGGATAGTGGATCTAGAAAAATATCGAATATATTTTGAATCCCCCTAGAAATATGGATCATCAATCTTAGATTAGGATTAGCTCTAATACATTAGCGTGAGTATTGCACATGTCACAAGCAACTAGATTTTACCTTGCATGAATGGATGAGATAAAATTGTGCATCCTTCAAGTTCTCATCATCACCATTCATGGGGTGTCCTTCTATGGTAGCACCAATCATGTCTTCATGCATGAATGATTGAGATTAAACACCAGAAGCTGCATAGATGAGTCCCAACCATTCATAGGTGACCCTTTGTTGTTAATGCTCAATCATGTTATTTTACACAAATGGAAAATATTAAGTAATTGAAAGTTTCATGATGCATCTAGGCTATTAGTAGGGAACCTTTTCTTTCCACTTGCTAAGCATGGAAAGTAGAACTATGCAACATGGAGAATGTTTTAGATTTTCCTTGAAAATCCTTTGTTGTAACAAGTTCCAATAGAATTATTTATATTTAGTGTAAACTGTGTTACAATTTGGCCAGATCCACCTCTCTATGTACCTACACACTTGACATGACATCTTATTTCTTATATTGGTATGAGTTAGTTACACTTCTTGGCATGAGTTATAGTTTGGGAAGAAAGTGGAGATTTTCTTATTATCTAAACTGGGAGGAACTAATATCAAACACAAGGATGCACCCACCAAGAAGAGCGCAACACCCCTCCTTTGAAGACCCAACCCCAATCTTGGAACATAATTAATTATTACTTAGTTTCATATTTGATACCATCAATGTACATGCATTGCATTATTTACTATTTCATTTTAGCATTTGAACTATGTGCATGCTATTTTTTTTCTTCTACAAAAACGACTATATTTATATTGCTATCGCTGAAAATTTGAACAGATTCTTACAAAAATCTTTTCATCCAAGAGTCTAAGAGATTATTTTAGAAACAACATAATTATAGTCTTGCAAAGCGAGAATTTGCAACAAAAAGAAAAAATGCTCAAAATAATGTAGATCTTGACAAAACAACCTAAGAGTAATGTACAAAAAAACATAACCATGTTGACATTTTAGGAACTGAAATCGCTAACCAAGTCCTATTTATCCCGATTTGAGTATTCTATACCCACTGAGTTGTTGTTCTCATCTCCAAGGGATTTTCCCTTAAGAATCCGAGAAACTTCAAGATAATTGTCCAAATCTACATCATGAGTGCCTTGATTTTCTTCAGGAGAATCCACAGAACAAAGTAAACTGTCTTCCAGAGAATCATCAAGAGTGTCCTCAATCTCTTCACTAGAATTTTTCTCTACATTTAATGCATAAGCATACAAGTTCTTATGAATAAAGTTCATAACAAAGTCATCGTAATGTTTATCATCAGAATTCTTCTCGAACTTGGAGTCATTTTCATTCAACTTTTCCTATTGCTTCAAAACATAATTTACAATTTTTTTTTATCTAATATTTTACACTCAAGAATATCCTTGACAAATCCCTCCAAATGAAATTCTAGTACAAAGGTGAAATCATAGTAACTGTGAGCAACCTACTCA
This sequence comes from Pseudotsuga menziesii, assembly GCA_001517045.1. Taxonomy (NCBI): domain Eukaryota; kingdom Viridiplantae; phylum Streptophyta; class Pinopsida; order Pinales; family Pinaceae; genus Pseudotsuga; species Pseudotsuga menziesii. The sequence goes on from LPNX011166103.1 coordinate 31,857, forward strand.
ATATCATCAAGCCGGGAGTCCATTCCTTCGATATGGGAGGAGATCTATTCAATAGCTGAAATAATACCCTCCATCTAAGAACACATTCCTCTTATTCGAGCCCATAAATAATGTATATTGTATTGCAGAGAACCAACTCTAATAGAGAGCTCATCAAGTCTCTTATTTGCATCCATATATGAATCACATAAGCACCACACTCTAGGGATGAATAAATACTGATAATCCAAACCCACACAGGGCTTAACAGACTGAAAAACAAAACGAGCCACCACAAAACTTGAACTATAATCCAAAAAGATTCCAAGAGCGTCCAATAACTATGTTGATTTAGGATTACTTCTCTTAAATAGTTTTGAGCTCATAAATACAATTCTAAAGAAAACCAATGATTCCTTATATTTTATAAGGTCCAATAGCCCAAATCTGGTCTCAGTGGACATTAATAACCATTACCACCATCATTAATATAAGATAAAATAAAAATAACAACTCTAAAGTCTTGCAAATAACATTTTATTATTCCCTGCAAGCAGGGAATTATGGAATCGCTTGGGTTTTGGTAATTGTGCCATAACAATTACAATTTATAGACTAATATTTTGCATAAATATCTATCGGTTTTACCAAGTTTTTGCAATACATCTTATTGTATAAATACCTTTTTATTCCCTTTGTCCCTACATCTAACATATCAGGTTTCTGACAACTCAGAGGTCAGATCCTCTGTTGCAGTCGATGAGGGTTAGAGGGTCCCTACATCTAACATATCAGGTTTTTGACAACTCTGAGGGTCAGATCCTCTGTTGCAGTCGATGCGGGTTAGAGGGTCCAAGTGTGGCAATCAACATGCATCTGTATCATTGTGTCTCTCTTCCTGCTGCCACCACTCTTCATTTTTCCACACAATGAAAAATGTACTATACATGGTCTTCAAAACTTATATTCCCTCTGATTTCAACTGCTAGCACCGACCCCCTGCTCTTCTCATCTAGCTAACCCACTTTGCTGCAACTCATTTACAATCAGAAGCCCTGGAATATTTGCAATTGAAGGCAGGGTCTCATCGTCTATGGTGACCACTACATCTTATATTATCCACAAACTCCTTGCAATCCCACTCATGCATTTATCTATTCTATTTAAATAGATATAGGTGGTGTAATTTATTGCAGGGTTGCGATGGGTCAATGCTATTGGATGACTCTTTGGCTCTAACCAGCGAGAATAATGCTATTCCCAATAACAATTCAGCGAGGGGCTTCGAGGTGATCGATATCATAAAGATTTAATTCAAGAATGCTTGTAGTGGAATCATTTCATGTGTAGACATTCTCGCTCAATAACAATTCAACGAGGGGCTTTGAGGTGATCGATATCATAAAGAACCAAGTTGAGAATGCTTGCAGTGGAATCGTTTCCTTTGTAGACATTCTCATTATTGTTGCTTGCGATTCCGTTGTTGAAGTAAGCTCCGTTGTACTTTTTATTTTTTTGAATAATTTCGTAGAACTGAAGCTATCTTATTATATCATATGAAGTAATCATGACTACATGTTATGAAATTATTAATTACCATTTGGGTGGAACTTCATGGATGATGATGTTGGGGAGGCGAGACTCGACAACCACAAGCTTAAGCACTGCAAACAATAACATTCTGCCTCCAACATCCAATCTAAGTAGCCTCATCACACTATTCCAAGCGCAGGGGCTCTCCACAATGGAAATGGTTACACTTGTTGGTAATATTATTTGGCGTTAGGTTTGTAAATGGATTTGTAAAAGTAAAATTATTGAAAGAAACAAATATTATGAGACTAGATATAGATTCATATCTATAAGACTAGATGTGACCATTGAAAATGATAATTGTCTATAATCGACTATATAAACTGACTGTTTCATCTGCCTAGTGTGGGAGCTAATCCTACCCAACTGAGTAGCCCCACTAGTTCAACCTAGGTTGTAGCGATACAATGTTCCATAACGCTTAATGAGTTAGAGGTATTTGGTTCCGTCGAGGGTATAGATATATTTCTATAACTATGTTTTTATATAGGTTTAGGGTATTCAAGTTCTATGTATGACTGTCTCACAATCCTAGTAGCCCCTCAAAGCAATCAAGGGGCCATGGAAAGTATCCAATCCCAACAACAATGAATGGATCACCACTTGCGACTCTTGTATTGACTATTGGCATAAATACCTGGATCGATATTAGATTTTGTTGGCAGATTCCTTTAACCCTTAAATTTATAAATAAAAGAGTGTTCTATCCCCTTTTGGGGTTCAACTATAAGGGTTTGGGATCGTGGTTCCCAAACTATATTTTGTTATGGGAAAAAAGTAATTAGAGGAGTCCCACCTATAAAAAATATATTATTCCTCGAAGTGTGTTAGAGGTGTGGTATCCAAGTAAAACATATAAAAGTACGCTTCCTGCTCCCAGTTCATTAGAGTTCCAACTATCTCCAAAACCAAGATTTTAGTTTTTTGTCGGACCCTGAACAATCCCAAGTGTTTAAAAAGAAACACGTTCTATGGCCTTTTGGGGTCTTATCATACGGGTTCCCCTTATCGTGGTTCCCAAACTATTGTTTTTATTATCTCAGCAATAGGATTTTATGGGGCCTTTCTCTATAGTATAGTGAGGATACTGGCTCGACACCTCCTTCATGGGACTGATGGACTATTGGATTACTAGAATTGAGTACAAGTCATTAAGAGTAGCGCCATCATTAAGTAACGCCCATTGAGTACCACCACCATATCCGGTTCGAAGCTTATGTCCTCCTTTTGAAGTAGGGAACAAGGGTTACTATTCAACACTTGACCAGATACTATACTAGACCTGATCTGACTACCTTCCCTTACCGTACCCTCTAAGAAAGGCAAGATTTTGATGAATTCTCCTAACCAACAACCTAAAGCAATTAATGTCTACTGAGTTCTAGCCTTTGCTCCTTATTTCGTACCTTGGTCCTCTGTCTCTGTTACTAGTGCTAATCCTGACTGAAGCGGTGTTCGTTCTTAGTCTTCTTCCTGACATGAAGCGGGGATGACAGTAATGTAGGAGCGACTTTAACAATCCTAAAGGAAGGGAATATGCATAGAGCAGAGTTCCTTTGGCTAACGTGAGACGTCAAATGTTGTATCTCCATAGAAGCAGAGTTTAGGACATTGCATCTCTATTTCATGATAGTTTTCAAGCATGAGTCGTAGTTTGATTTGTTACATCCCCATACCCACAATGCAGATAAATTAAAGTTTTTTTCCTCAAGAACCCTTGTTCTCTTTTCAAACACTGGGAATGGATGATAACTCACACTTCCATCTCCATTTCCAGGATTAGGAACCCCTATACACCACTGTAACAATCGTTCCGCCATTGACAGATCCCTTCTGTGAACAAAATGACTTCTTCTACACTGAATCTGTCTTTCTGCATTCTGCATTCCCACTTCCGTACTTTCACCCTTCCAACCTCAAAAATCGAAAATATAAAGTTCGACAGACAATAATTAATCTCTCTTCCTCCTTCCGCACTTTTGCTTTCCACATTCCGCACCTCAGAACTCGGAAATCAAAAACTCAAATGTGCGACAGAACATTCAACATCCTTTTCACCTTTCGCCTTTTGTACTTCCAGTTTTCGCCTTCCGCACTTCAAAACTTGTAAAACAAAAACTCAAATGTGCGATGGAACATTCAACGTACTTTCTGCTTTCCACCTTCTGCACTTCCGCTTTCTGCCTTCTAGTGCACTTCAAAACTCAGAAATTGAAAACATAACTCTCAATGGAATCCTTCAAGCATCGTACCGCCTTCCGCCTTCCGCACTTCGGAACTCGAAAGTCAAAAAACTATCAATGGCGGAATCTCTATCTTCATTTATGCCTTCTGCATTTCGCTTTTCCACCCTTCAGTGTGGAACTCGGGAATTAGAAGACTAACTATTTACTTAGCCCTTTTTCCAGATTTCCACCTTCTGCCTTCCGTAGGCGAATCCTGAAAATTGAAAATCCGACATTCTATTTTGATAAAAATTCTTTCTTCTGCCGCCTGCATTTCGCCTTCCACCTCCGTTGCGGAACTCATAAATCGGGAGAACGACTTTCGGCGTTAACCTTTTTTTGCACTTTCAACTTCTTCTTTCCAACCTCCGACTTCAAAAATTGGAAAGCACACTTCTTCTTGGATTTAAACTTCTTTCTCCCACTTCCTGCATCTCGCCTTCCGCTATGGATCCCTAGCTACGGAAATGCCATAATATTCCTTTTCCAACTTTCCCTTTTCCGGTTTCAGCCTCCCGCCTTCCACATGAGGATTCCAAGGGGCGGAAACACTAAGTCAGATGCTTTATGACTCTTTAACCGACTTTTCTAGCCTCCAAGGACTTCAACAAAACGCATTGAACATAGAGGCAAATGCAGAAGTAAAAATGTATAAAACATACAAGGCATAAACTAGCAATTACAGGCCCAATTCATACACAAGTAAACCTCTACTTGATCATCAACAAGCATTCAACATGAACATAGAAACTCATGATATTCATAAGCATTCTACACAAACAGTATAGTCATTCATAAGATAATACATTGCATAAAGATAATAATAGAGATACTTATCTTGATGATTAAGTTGTCCCGCAACTATCTATGTCGCTGCAACGTTCCACCCAACCATAGGCTAGTGTGTTCATTAATCTCTCAACACATTGCCACCCCCGAGCTGAGCATGATTTCCACAAGGAACTAGGGAACAACAGGATTACACCCAACCAACACACATCAGAACACAGTCAACCAACTAACAGTTGGGTTTCATAGGCTGTCCAACCATGCCAATAAACAATTGGGATTCCTAGGCTATTAAGGAAACACGCCAAAACACAACAAGACACAACCAAGCCAATCACCAATTAGGATTATCAGGATGCTAAAGAAATGGAAAGGTAGAAATGCTGGGCTGGTGAGATCAACCCCAGAGCTAAGGATAACTACACTAGATCTAGCTTGGTCTCCATGACTCCACCCCACCCTACATAAGGAAGTATTCCTTTCTCTATTATACAGTCGTTCATGCCATACCTTCCCTCTAGTGTTCCCTCAGGTGTGCAGGCTGGATTTACCAACCCCTCTTGATCTGTTTGTGTGGTTCCTCTCTTTACTAGGCTTATCAACCAATTCTGGCCCTACTCCACTCTTAGACCTTCAACCAAACTGGGATGCAAAACACAACAATCCTCAAGGGTAACAAATCCATACAGGTTTCACTATGTACACAGAGAAACCCACTGCGGAAACGCCTTCCACAACTCAAGAGAGTGAAAAACAAACCGTTTGAACCATGAACTCCTGCTCCCTTGCTCGACAAGGGAAAACACTTGCATATAACTGGTTCTGCGGTTCCAGGTAGTGAACCAACATGAAGACAGGATCACTGATGGACAATCACAGACAAAAATCCATGGGTTCATAACACAGGTGCACGCATAGTGCGCAAGATAAGAGAACGAATCTTTTCCCCTTTTCCCCGCAGGCTTCCCCAACAATGTGAAAATGAACCCAACGTTCAACGCGACTTAGGGATGGAGGAATGGCCATGCATTTACATGCAGGTTTACTTGTTGTAGAAGCAAGAATACAGCCTCCTATGCTACAAACCTGCAGATTTGCAGGCTTGCTCAATTAAGGAATCAGACTGCCATGCCTTTCTTTGCCCAAGGCATTAACTGCCTTAACCAACTTCTGGAAGAAATTGATGATTGAGGATAGAGAACAAAAAGGGTAGTTGAAGGTTCATGGGTTTCCCCATTGACATTTGGTCACACCCTATTGGCTCAGGATTTTGACTAACTCCCCACCCTATCCCTTGTGGAATCATGCCCCCATATCTTTAATGTTTGCAGTCCCATTGCTAGCTGTGGTTTTATATTATTTTGTACATTTACATCATTTATCAAGATATATATACTGTGATTGAGTTAGCACAAAAACCATAGGTATTAACCTTGATCACCTATGCACAAAACATCAATAATTGGCAGGGTCTTGGCCTTGAGCTCCTTGCCATGATTCAAATATAATATTTACATCATTTACAACTAAATACCAAGGGATCAAAACTGGGGTATTAAATGATTTGTTTAACTTTATTTTATCTGGTATTTTGATATAGGTACCCAAAGCCATGTAAGAATATCTCAGATCACAACTTGGCATTCAAAGATCACCATCTAAACAACACCAAACCCATCCAATAATGCATTTTACAGGGATGGTTCTTGATTTATCCAAAATGGATTAGGTGGATATGGGGAGAGAATTTTTGGAATTAGCACAGAATATGTGCAAAGCAATATATGACTTGTGTTTTTATCTTGATTGAATCTCCTTGAAATTTAGTATATGCATCCATTTAAAATAACAGACAAGTCAATTTGATTCCATAGATAGGGGTTTACAACAAAAGCAATAAATTTAATTCCTTCTGGTTAACAAAGTTTTTCTTAATAAGCGGAGGTGATGGTTTTTATGAGTAGGCCAACAAATGTTTTTTTGATCCACAATATTATTTTCAAGTCAACAGTCAATACGTGAAGAACAAGATGAAAGTGATTTTGTTTCCCTTTTTGCACAGGGTAAGTCATAAAGTATCTGGCTGCACTAAAATTTCATTCTCCATAGTGGTAACATTTTCTTTGAGGATGTTTTGTAATCAAATTAATTTTTTTGTATTCTTTCATCGTGTTTCTTTCAGGGGCACTGGAAAAGGATAGCTGAGCAGATTCCAAGTGGTCTCACACACAAGCCACTTATCTATGATATAAATGCTTCAGACTTATATATTGTCTTTATGGCATTTGGAACTTATGTAGTACTCTGTTGCCTCACAATAGGTCTGCTCAGGAAGTAAGTATCCTTTCCTGCCTGTATAATGGTTAAACATTAAAGTAAGTAGTGTGATTTTGTCTTATCCTACATTACTGGTTTCATCTAGACCCTGGTATAATATACATCAAACCGGTGTTTTGAGCCTTTATACTCTTGATAAGCAATGCAAGGAATCATAAATGATGCCAACTTTTTGTTTTCTTCTCTTTCTTATCCTTCTTTCTTTTATCTGTGTTTTCCATATTTCACCCATGCATCCTTCAGTCCTTCATCAGATGTTGGAATTGACTACTCTTCAAGCTTTTGCTTTCAAATCTCATTAGTTTGAGCTAGCATTGTTTCCAAAATTAAATTCTTGCTCTGCTAGAAATGGAAACATGATAAGCTGCGCTCCTTGGATGATTGAGGTCCTCCTTTGAACTTGAGGGTAGTTTGTTGCTGCACAATGCCACATGCTAGCGAATATGTCTAAATTTTTATAGAATTCATCATCAGTTTGCTAGAATTTTGTGTTACCTGGACCTATATCATTTAAATATACTTTAAAAAATTGAAAAAATTAATTTACATATTTCTACATTCATTATATAACTAATTTAAATTTATATTGCAAAAGATAGATGGTTGTCATTGTTCTCCAAATCAATAATATAGATTTGTGTTTTGAAAATATTCATACTTTTTTGTATTGGTCTCTTGTTGTGAATTTTTGAGAAAGCAAAGATTTTATAAGGTATAGATCATTGAATATGCTTTTCCAATCTGTTGTTTATGTTGAGAAGGTTTAGTACTGAGGAATTGAGAATTCACTTCTCAAAGGGTCTTCTTGGTTGGTTGGCTCAGTTATTCCTGTTACATTTGTCATTATATATGCACTTGGTGGTGGAGAAGCTCCAATTTTAGACCAGATTGCATATGGGGGCTATGCTTTTGTAGGCATAGCGCTTTCTGTTTTGACACAGATTCTCTGGAGTTATTCATACTATGTCGTGATGCCATGGATGTTCCTTTGCATGAGAATTTATGTAAATGAATTGAATATATAGCAAGAATGAAACCCCGGTGGATAGTTTAATATCCATCTACTTCACCAGTAAAGAAGGACCTTGTTTGCATGTGTTTAGTGTTACTTTTGATCATTACAAAGATGAAATTCAAATATTTTCTCTACAACAATTGACCTTCGAGACTTGTGATCAAAACCAAACACAAAACAATGACAATGCATATTCTACTTGACAGACGTATAATGGAAAAGGGGTTATTTTGTAGGGGTTGATATGTGATTTTAAGTTTAGTAAACTAAATACTCACATAAATTCCCAAAGAATCAATTACTTTAGTAGATGCTTTAAGAAAACATTAACATCTCAAAGATTTAGGGTCATTTATCACATTCATTATAAACAAATTTTCTTTTGTTGCAAAGAACATTGCTGTCCAAAAAAATAAAACTCTACGCCTTCTCTAGCAGATTCCTCATTTACCCGAACTTAACTTTTGCTTTAAGTTTTACAATCCTAAGGGCAGAGAATATGCAACATTGCTGCTACACCTTGTTAACGATATGATTATTATTTTTACTTCATATTGATATAAAATAAATATAATTTATAAAATTATTTATTTATTTATTAGTCATAATTCAATTTAATATAAGTTAGCCTTGTGGGCTAGTTCGAGTGGTTGAGTGTTGTGAGATACAAGTAGGAGTTCATGAGGCAAGTCCCCAAGTTGGTTAACTATGTGAATGTTGATGGCCTCACTCGATCTATCCACCAAGTTAGGCCAAATAATCAATGGTGATGGTTTATCTTGTTTACCATCCATTAATCATGGGGAAGTACTTAGAGGGTTTTCCACGAGGTTGTTTCTTGGCAAAAAAATATTTAATTTAAGGCCACACGTTAGTGAAGTTAAATTTACCTTGTTTGTAAAATAAAACAACTTTTTCGAGAAAGAATAGACATAAATGTAGGTTCCTAACCATTAGACACCCCTAAAACCAAGCATAGATTAGGATGTATGCCCCAAATTTGATTTTAATTTAGGCCTAATACTTGTTGATAGAGATGCCCGATAAGAGAAAACCACTATGCAACATGTTCTAGCTTTTGGGAATATATTTTTCCTTGACCAACAAATAAGTAATACCCTTTATCTTTACCAAGAAGGAATGTGAAAGAGATTGGGATATATATACAAAATACCATAGCTCAAGAATGTAACTACTAGATATCATAAGATTCCTTTTAAGGGAGGCAACTATTTTTGGGAGTAATTTTTTTTGGAAGAGAAATTCAAGGTAAAACAATCATTGAGATTTCACTTCTTTGACATAGTGAGATATGATTTTTTCATGATGAATGTTGGGGAGTATAAGTGAGTGTTGTGGGAAAAATGGCTCAATGGTGAGAAAGTTTTACTTTCTTTTAGGTTGCAAACAAGACATGCCTTGATATGGTTAGTGTGACAAGTACTAAAATTTTGAAGCAAATAAACATATAAAACCAAACATACGAGCTACTTTAAGAACTCAAATGACTAAAATGACATGAAAAGAAGCAATAGATACAAAATTCAACAAGATTGGAAATGCCCAATAAAAAGACATAAATACAATGGTAACACCTATAGGAATGTAGCTTACAATGTGATAGCTACCATTGCCTTTAGGAAAGGTCCTTTGCACTCTCTAAGTGCTCTCAAACAAAGTTGGTAATGATTAAGGAAAACAATTACTTTTTAGGGGAAGAAGCCAGGAAATCATGGAAGCTTATGAATGACAAGAGAGTTTGTGGAAGGGAGGTCTTCAACTTTACCTTGCTCTTCTTTTCTCATATGGAATGCATAGCCACAACTTCATTTTATAGCCAAAATGGAGGTATTTAAACACCCGATTCACAATGTGAAAGATCTGATTTATGAAATGATTTACAAGTATAAGAATGAGGCCCGTAAATTCCCAAGTACTTGTAGATTAAGCCAATTCAAACCATTTGTTGCCCAAATGCAATGGGGGATTTAAATGCACTATGGACTTTATATTGAGTCCAAAATAAACACTGTTGCATGGTTGCACAAGGTGGGAAAAGTCTAAATGTGCATTAATTCTTCCATTACAGACGTTGATTATTGATAAAAGGAATATTTGTGTTCTTCATAATGTATGGTGATGATGTTATTTTTTTTCCAGTATTTAATTCAAAAAAGTCACATGTGAGTGAAATTTAGGTGATATTAATGAAATATGTGAAATTTAGGTGATATTAATGAAATATGTTTTTCTATAACGAACATTGAGGTTTATGATACTCCACGGTAGTGATAAAAAATTGCTTTTATTTCCTTTTCATGCAAATAATAATTTTTTTAGAATGATTATTTTGATTACATCAATTTTTTTTTAAATTTTGTTTTGAGTAATAAATAAATATGAAGAAACCATTGGCCTTATCTTTTTTGATATTTCTCAATAATTTTAAAGAAGTGTGTTATTATGAAGAGAGTGAAATTTAAAATATTCTTATTCTATTATGAAAATCTTGGTCTGAAGGGTATGGATTAGTTTTTGTGAAAACCCAAGAGCTCTATCCATGCATTGTTATTTTTAAAATAAGTGTTACCTATATTTTATATGTTCTTAAACAATAAATAATGTATCAACATGTTCCTATGAGTCAATACTTGCTTGTATATATAGGTGGTTCTTCATCCTATTCTATAAGCTATGTTTATTTGGTCACATTTTTGGGACTAGAATCCATGTCCAAATTTATAGGGATGGGAACAACATCTTACGAAATTTGCATTACGCATTACACATGTAAACCAATTTATAAATTTATAAACATACATTAACATTGATAACTTTTCAATCAACATTAATATTTCCACCTTGGTTCTCTTTTTGTAGACTATAATTATGTTGTCTCCATTCATATATTGATTACCAAATAATATATAACTCATTCATTGACTATTCTTTCCTATGACTTCAACCTAGTTTGTAGAAGTGCATGATGATTATTTTCATGTATAACAAGGTTCAATGAAAAGTACAAATTTGGTGGCATATGATATGTATCCTACGTCAGGATTCCGTATTTATACTATCTCATATGATGTAAAGGTATCAAATATGCAGTCTATCATGATAATAATTCATGGAGTGTTATTTGCAGTGACCTTAGTTATATTGTTTCATTAGATCTCACACATTAAAACAAGAGTCATATGGTGGTGATGGCCTTGTGCCTTATTATTAGGGACGTACCCTAATCCACCTTACTTTAGACTACATGAGTTAGTCAAGTAATGTATATGTCCATTTCATTTGAATAAGATCAAGTAGTTAATAATGGATAATTAATGTAAAAAGGGTTTATGTTTTATTTAAGGCCCACTAAGTAGTTAGGGTTTATGTCCACTAAGAAGTCAGGGTCTTCACTATTGAAAGACTATTTAAGGATTTTAGATGCTAAGGATTATTTTGTCAAGACTTGTCATATTGGAGCTCTGCTCAAGTGAAATGTTACCTCACCTTAAAAATTATTTCCAAAATGGATTTTCTTAATATAAGATTTAATTCAACCTCGTATTTGTTATCTACTTAGTTTGGTTAAGTTAATTTGTACTATAATTTCTTGTATTTCTCATCATTTATCTTTATGTATCTTGCAAATGGTTCTGCTTTTCAGGGTTAAGAACAACACATGTGGTATCATAGCACTTTCTTGAGCCAACATGCATCCATAATTTTCACATATTTTTTGAAAGTTATGAGGCTGTAAATAACACAAAGACCTGTCATTCTGTAGGTAAAGCTATGGTTAGGGAAGCATACATGTAGATAATATAATTGGATCCAAGTCACATTTTTTGGGCACTATTTTAACCTATGTTGGTATCAATTTGAGTAGTACCTCATTAGACAACACCCACATACAAAATCTCACTTCCATGCACCTTCGGGTATATTGAAACTGCCCTAGGAAACATGAAACAAATTGCTAGATAATCTGATTGATTGTCTTGTTTCTATAGTGGAACCATGAAAAACACATAGGAATATTACTCTCTCATACACGGGTAGTCAAGTAGTATGACTAAGTTCATGGTTTAACCTTGTTTGCTAGTGCCCTGAGAGGCTGGTTTAAGTACTACTATTTGACCTTGCCGAGTATATAAAAAACATATATCACTGTTAGAAAAACATTATCACAGAGAAATAAGAATAAACAAGATGCAAATATAAAACACACTTAACACATTACAAGAGGGACACCAATATAAAGTGGTTCACCCAAAATGGGAAACGCCCACACATAAATTGCCAGTCATTTTATTAGTATACCGTCCAACAAAATTAGGGGGTACAACCTGCAACAAACCCACTACACTTCCTCTTCACTCTCTAATAGTCTCTCTCACACAATCACAGAGATCGTTTTACAATGATGCAATATAATACACAGTCATATTACAATCCTTTCCTTTTATAGGGGAATTACCATGGGAAAATACCACAGGTCACCCAATAACATGGGCCTATAAACGGTTTTCCAACAAACATACCAAAAAACTTATTTTAGGGGCTTAGCCTTGGAACCCCCACCTGGAGACCTTTGGCACCTGGACCCCCCGACCAAAGGGGACGTCCCCACGGACCCCACGGGAAGACGTTGACTGAACAATAACATATCTAAATTAGGAAGATCAAGCTCCACAACCAACAATCTCCCACTTGAAGACTCATCATAACAAATCCATCGCTGCTGCACTTGCTGGACTATTCTATGAACCTTGGACCTGAAAATTTCTCATCTTCACCTTCACGCTTTAAGGCCAACAAAAAATGAGCAGGAACTCTGTTTATCTCTGGTTACTACCTTTGTCAACATGTCTGCAGGATTCTGGCTAGTGTGTATCTTTTCCAACTTCAACAGTTCATCTTTTAGAACATATTGTATGAAATGGTACTTGAGCTGTATATGTTTAGTCTTATAATGGAAGGATGAGTTCTTTACAATATGAATGGCACTATGGATGTCACTATACAACCTAGTATTCTCTTGCTTCTTACCCAATTCGTCCAACCAAATCATCTCTTTACTAGCCTTGGTAGAAGCAACATACTCTGCTTCTGTTGTTTAATGTGCAACAACATTTTGAAGTTTATAAATACAACTTACTATTGTTCCACCTACAGTAAAAATATACTCTATGGTGCTCCTCCTGCTGTCTTTATCAAATGGAAAATCTGCCTCAACATATGCTTGTAGAATAGTGTCTGAACCTCCAAAACATAATGCATGAGAAATGGTACCTCTCAAATACCTGAGAATCCACTATACTTCCCTCCAATGCTATTAACCTAGATTATTCATATACCTGCTCACAACTCCCACTACATGTGAAATATCTCATTTTGTGCACACCATGGGATATATCAAGATGCCAACTACTGATGAATAGGGAACCTTGAACATGTATTCTATCTCCTCATGTGTCATGGGACACATTTCCGTACTTAGTTTGTAATGGTTAGCCAAAGGTGTACTAACTGGTTTTTAATTATGCATTCTAAACCTCTCCAACACCTTTTATATGTACTCACCCTGAGACAATGTCAATTTGTGAATTTTCCTGTCTCTTGTTATTCTTATACCAAGGATTTGCTTTGCATCACCCAAATCCTTCATCACAAATGATTTAGCTTGTTTCCTCTTGAGCACATTTATATCCTTCATGTTAAACCCTGCAACAATCATGTCATCCACATACAATAACAATATAATATATCTTCCATTATCTAGCCTCTTGAAATAAACACAGTGGTCATAATGACATCTATTATAACTCCGTTCTGTCATAAACTTATCAAATTTCAAATACCACTGTCTTATAGCTTGTTTTAGGCCATACAATCTCTTCTTTAACCTGGAAACCAAATTCTCCTTTCCTTTGACCTCATACCCTTGTGGTTGCTGCACATAAATCTATTCCTCCAAATCCCCATGGAGAAAGGCTGTTTTTACATCTAACTATTCAAGATGCAAATCTTCTATTTCCACTAGACTCCAAATAATCTTAATTGAACTCATTTTAACAACAAGAGAAAATATTTCATCAAAATATATACCTTTCTTTTGTGCAAACCCCTTTACCACAAGTTTATCCTTATACTGCTTCTTGCCTCCTTCTTCTTCCTTCAACCTGTAAAACCATTTATTTTGCAATGCTCTTTTACATGCAAGCAACTCAACCAAATCCCAAGTCTGGTTTCTTACCAATGAGTCCATCTCCTCATTCATGCATTGTGCCCACTTCTTTCTAGTTTTCACCTGCATTGCTTCTTCATAACATTCCGGTTCACTAGAATCAGTCATTAATAAGTAATAGAATGAAGGAGAGAATCGTTCATGGGTTCTACTTAACCTAGTAGATCTTCTTACACTTGCAGGAGTTTGAGGTAACTTCTGTTGTTCTTGATTTTTTGGTACCTTTGGAACTTCATTTTCTTTGATTTCATCAAGCATTGTGTACACTGTATTTTCCTTTTCCTCTTTCTTTCCATGCAACTTATCTTTCTACATAACCTTTTCATTGAATATTACATCTCTACTCCTAATAATTTTGTGATTTTCATAATCCCATAAGCGATAACCAAAATCATCAAACTCGTATCCAACAAAGGTGCATTTCTTGGATTTAGACTCAAGATTTTTTCTATTTTCTTTATCAACATGGAAAAATTCTTCACAACCAAAAGTTCTGAGAAATGAGTAGTCTACCTTTTTACCTGTCCATGCCTCCTATGGAATTCCACCATCCAAAGCACTTGAAGGCCTTTTGTTTATTAAGTAAACAATAGTATCTACAACATCATCCCAAAACTGTAAGGGCAACCCTGCATGCAATATCATACACCTAAGGGGGGTCCATGGGGGCTGGGACGACTATTTTGGGAGCCCCCCCCTGGAGGGGGTTCAGTGGTAACGCCCACACAACGAAAATTTAGGAAAACATGCCTTGTAAAATGTTGTAACTTCAAAGTCATGACTTGGTCAATAATGGGTGATTCACGAGCCCATGGTATTTTCCCATGGTATTCCCTTTATAAAAGGAAGGCATTGTAATATGACCATGTATTATATTGTAGCATTGTAAAGGTGATCTTTGTGATTGTGAGAGCGAAGAGGAAGTGCACCAGGTTGCTGCAGGTTGTATCCCTTCATTTTACTTGAGGGTATAATACAAGGGCTCACAATTTCTGTGTGGACATATCCCATCTTGGGTGAACCACGTTATATTTGGTGTCTCTCTTGTAATGTGTAATATATTTGCATCTTGTTTATTGTTTATTGTTATTGCTCTACGATCCCGTTTTTCTAACATTTGAGGGTGGAGAGTGTTTTTTATTGGGATAGTTGTATAGGGGGGTTTGACATTAGAGACTTTTTGAGTTGTGGGTTTTACAAGAAATTGTATAACTTCACCCCTATGTAATGATAGCCTTAGATTGCGGGTGTCCTCTATCATAGATATATTAAGTGTGACAAAGTGCCTAAGGATGAGAGGAAATCCCTTCATTTGAATTCAATTTGAGGATTACTCTCTCACTCTCTAACAAGATATGTATTATGAATGTGTTATTAAATGCCAATTATTTTTTGTTCTAAAATGCATTTTATTAGTTTCCATCTTTCTTTGTTTGGAGTGTATGGAATTAAATTGCATGTTGATAGAAGAGATTATGAAATATATACATGTCTTGGTGTCAAAGTTAAAAGCATTAAAGGCTATCGTAGCTTTGTTTGATGTTGTTAAAATGCTACCACCAACCAAATAATTCAAGTTTGGTATCAAAGGAAAAATTCTGTGGTGAAGTTGACTTACCCATAGTCTTGATAGTGGGAAAACGATAATGAGTACTTGACATGGTACTTCTTCTATAGGTCTTCTTGAGCTTATTTAATTGTCATTTATTTAAGCATATATTCCTACTAAGCCTATCGAGTTAGAGTTTCAACCTACAAGAGACTAAGACGTGTGAGAAAGAACATGAATTATATTCTAGTGCATGTAGAAATCAAGTACAATTGTGTCTAATCATGATTTTGGGAATTTTAATTTCAATTCTAACTCTACAATTTTGCCGATTGATCTTCCAATTATATTCCTAAGCTTTCATTGATGTGAAAAAATTGTTTATTCAAGGCATCCATTTGGAAAATAATTTCCTTGAAACCTTCTGAATGTACAAGACATTATAGTAAGAACACTTGCTAGAGTGACTTTCTCTAGTCACGGTTCACCTTGAAACATGGAGATGAGACTGTGGATACAAGAACCCAAATCACTTCCCAAAGATAATATTGTCATTGCTAATATTGTCACTACAAGTGTTCATATCAATAATGGATAAATTGGGCCTATGGACCATATAGCCTAGGATTCCCAAGTCACCACTGGAGGTTTTATGATTGAAACACAGAGATGGACTTGCATGACAAGAAATAATGCAAATTCCAACCATAACTAAAATATCTAAGCCCTAATGCAAACTATATATCTCATCCACACTATAGATTTCCATTTCATTAATACTCCCACAACAATTTCTTGGAGTGAAGTGAACAAGGTGTACAAGTAGGAGTCATGGATTTATGACTTGACCCTCCTCAATATTTACAAGAAACATTTGTCCATGCTATTTCCTTGCACGTTAAATCCTAATTCACTTGACATGAGGACACAGGACATGAAGGGAACGGAAATACAAGTGTTCGACACATACATGGTGACCCTCGCACTGTTAGGATACATAGGACATATATATATATATATATATATATATATATATATATATATATATCCAATTTTTTTATAAACCAACATAGATCCAAATCCTAGGCTCTATCAAGCCCCAAGAGGGATCAAATCTCTCTAGGTGCAAACCTCTTCTTAAGTATTGCACTCAAGGAGCTATGAGCTTTGGTGTGTCCTATATATAGCCACGGATTTGATTCAAACCAAAAGACACATGTTTTTATTTAAGGTCGACATATAATAATTTTATTATTAATATTTGATATCATTTATGGCCGACATATAAATATTTATTTTTTATTTTTTATTTTGTTAAGAACGAACATTACAACATCTCCCCCATACATGGTTTTAAAACCATGTCCAAGGCCATCCTAAAACCATGGGTTGTTTAGGAGGCCTTGCACATGGTCTTAAAACCATTTGTAAGACCCTCCTAAACCATGTACAGTAAAAGCATGGGTTATTTAGGAGGCCTTGCACATGGTTTTAAAACCATTTGCAAGGCCCTACTAAACCATGTACAATAAAACCATGGGTTTTTAGAAGGCATTGCACATGGTTTTAAAACCACGTGCAAGGCCAACATTTCTTTTTGCGGATAATTCAATTTTTTATTTTTTATTATTTTGTTAGGTAGGAACATTACAACATCTCCCCGATATTGTGTTGTTTTTCTAACCGACATTTTTTTTTGGCGGATAGTTTTTATTTTTATTTTTTATTGTTTTGTTATGTAGGAACATTACAACATCTCCCCCATATTAGGTTGTTTTTGTGGCCGACATTTATGTTGGCGGATAATTACATTTTTTATTTTTTATTTTTTATTTTGTTAGTAACAAATGTTACAACATCTCTCCCTCATACACGATAATATTGATAAACGTTACAACATAATATTGACAAACGTTACAAGATCTCCCTCACACTGGTATGTAGAGCGCCTCTTGGTGCAACTAGGACATTTACAATATTCAAATGAAATCAATAATTATAATCAGTATACATTACACATTTTTTCATTCACAATCACAATGACACACAAAGATGATAGCTCAAGAAAGATAGAGATGAGCACATTAAATGAACACATAGAGGTCATAGCCTTCGGATTCTTTGTTGTCTTTTGCAATTTCTTATGAAAACTATAGGCTATTCTATTGATGAATAATGAATATATAGATTGAGGCAACCTCATTTAATGGGAGAAATGCCACTATGGTGTATGAAATAAATGGAATATGATGACAATAGAAAATAAATGGTTAAGATAAAGGCTATCGACTTAGCATGTTCCTCTTAACATGTTTGATTAATATTCTCTAAGGGATAGAGGGAACTCATTAACAAATTTCATTAAGAAGGCATGGTAAGTTTACTAAATAAATGTCATAATAAAGCAAATGTGTAATCCTTAATATCTAAATTTCTCATGTTCAATAGTATTGCAATGTGGAAGGATGAAGGGGAATAAGAGTATAATGATGACATGAAGGGAAAGGAGAACCTTTTCTAAGGAACTCCATCCTCGCTCAATCATAAGTAAGGTAGGACATGAAATCAACACGTGTTCGACATGTGTTTTTTCATGTCCCAATTGCAGGACATGAAAAAACACGTGTCGAAAAAGTGTTGACATCATGTTTGTGTCTGACATGACCCCATGGGACATGAGGGAGGTTTTGGACGTGTCTGAGGTTGTTTGTCATGTAATTAAGTATATAACGATGTTGTCTTGATTTTTAATTAAAACCAGTTTGTCTAAGTAGGCCACTTTATTCACCATGTTTTCCACTTGTGTTTTGTAAAATCGAAGAATGTGAAAAAATTGTCCACATGTTGTCCAATTTGTCTAATAATTTTGTGATTTTCATAATCCCATAAGCGATAACCAAAACCATCAACCTCGTATCCAATAGCGGTGCATTTCTTGGATTTAGCCTTGAGCTTTTTTATATTTTCTTTATCAATATGGACAAATGCTTCACAACCAAAAGTTCTAAGAAATGAGTCGCCTACCTTTTTACCTATCCATGCCTCCTTTGGAATTCCACCATCCAAAGCACTTGAAGGCCCTCACTTTATTAAGTAAATAACAATATCTACAACATCAACCCAAAATTGCATGAGAAACCTTGCATACAATCTCATACACCTCAGGTGGGTCCATGTGGGGGAGACGACTATTTTGGGATCCCCCCTTGGAGGGGATTCAGGGGAAACACCCACGTAGCAAAAATTTAGGAAAAAGTGCCTTGTAAAATGTTGTAATTTTAGAGTCATGACTTGGTAAATAATGGGTGATTTACGGGCCCATGGTTTTGGGCAGTCCATGGTATTTTCCCATGGTACTCCCTTTATAAAAGGCATTGTAATACAATTATGTATTTGTAGCATTGTAAAAGCGATCTATGTGATTGTGAGAGAGACAATGTGAGAGAGTGAAGAGGAAGTGAAATGAGGTTGCTGCAAGTTGTATCCCTTCATTTTGCTGGATGATATAATAAAAGGACTGGCAATTTCCAAGTGGACGTATCCCATATTGGGTTAACCATGTTATATTTGGTGTCCCTCTTGCAATGTGTTTTATATTTGCAAATTACTTATTGTTTATTGTTATTGCTTTGCGATCTTGTTTTTCCAACATTTGAAGGGGGAGAGTGTTTGTTTATTGGGATAGTTGTATAGGGGGGTTGACATTAGAGACCTTTTGTGTTGTCGGTTTTACAAGAAATTGTAGAACTCCACCCCTATGAAATGATAGCCTTATCTTGGGGGTGTCCTCTATCATAGATAAATTAAGTGTGACAAAGTGCCTAAGGATGGGAGGGTATCCATTCATTTGAATTCAATTTGAGGATTACTCTCTCACTCTCTAACAAGATATGTATTATGAATGTGTTATTAAATGCCAATTATTTTATGTTCTAATATGCATTTTATTAATTCCCATTTTTCTTTATTAGGTGTGTATAGAATTAAATTGCATATTGATAGAAGATATTATGAAATAGATAGATGTCTTGGTGTCAAATTTAAAAGCATTAAAGGCTATCATAACTTTGTTTGATGTTTCTAAAATGCTACAACCAACCAAAGAATTCAAGTTTGGTATCAAAGGATAAATTTTGTGGTCAAGTTGATTTACCCATAGTCTTGATAGTGGGAAAAAGGATAATGGGCGCTTGACATGGTACTTATTCTACAGGTCTTCTTGAGATTATTTAATCGTCATTTATTTAATCATTTATTCATACTAAGCCTATGGAGTGATAGTTTCAACCTACAAGAGACCAAGACATGTGAGAAAGCACATGAATTATATTCTAGTGCATGTAGAAATCAAGTACAACTGCATCTAATATATGATTTTTGGATTTTTAATTTCAATTCCAAATCTAAATTTTTGTCGATTGAGCTTCCAATTATATGCCCAAGCTTTCATTGATGTGAAAAAATTATTTATTCAAGGTATCCATTTGGAAAATAATTTCCTTAAAACCTTCTGAATGTCCAAGAAATTATAGCAAGAACATTTGCTAGAGTGACTATCTCTTCTTGGTTCACCTTAAAACATGGAGATGAGATTGTGGAAATAAGAATCCAAATCACATCCCAAAAATAATATTGTCATTGCTAATATTGTCACTACAAGTGTTAATCTCAATAAAGGATAAATTGGGCCTAAGGACCATATATCCTAGTGTAGGAGAACTAATACATCCTTAGTACATAGTTTTGACCCGAGGATAACTTTATTTGCCTTCATGTAATGATATCCTATGGTTTAGACTTAGGAAAATTGATTCTTCAAGATATCTGGTTATTTGGCCTGTTCACACCTACAACAATGCTCTAGTTTGGTCAACCCAGTCCATGTGCGCCCTAATTAATGCCTTGGGGTGCCACCTTCTTGATTTGGGGGATCCAGGTTTGACTAAGGGCGCTAGTGGTGTATTTTTCCTATTTTGGCTATCCTAGGAGCATTTATTGCCACCTTGAGCCTCCCACTCACCTCTATCTTCTCACCCACCCATGCCTTGGAGTATTTAATTCCCCATCACACTTCACCAATGTTCACACCTTGGTTCGTGACTGTTTGGGCTGAGCTGGAGCTCCATTGGTCCACCTAGGGGGAATTGAGGTCAATCTCACCATGACACATGTACAACTCCAATTGGATTCTAGAGCCTCACAAATTTTTTCCAATGTATTATAAATGTATACTATAACATCTACAAGATGTATGATAATAATATGATCAGCAATTAGCACCATTCACATGTACTATTTGAGCTATTTTCTGTCTCTTTGTTGTTTTCTTGCACATTTTGTCAAACACTTTGAGTGTGAATATTGTTCTAGCTCCTAGATATGATTGAGAAGAAAATTATCACATGGTATCAGAGCTAGTTGGAGCTGCAAACAAATATTGTGAGGTTTGAGTTGCTGTTTAGGGCATATTTCCAAAAAATTTGAGTGTTTGCTCTGCAGGTTTAACAAAATTTTTTGTCACAGGTTGCGCAAGCAGGATGGAGAAAACTTGAGATCTGCTTACTCCATTCAATTATTTTGAATGGAAGGACGATATGGTTATCCAATTGAGGTCCAAGGGCCTCTACCAGGTCACCATGGGATTTGAACACGAGCCAAATTCTGCTGTGGAGAAAGCTAAGTATTTTAATAGACTTGATGAGGCCTTCAATATGTTCTGCTTTAGCACTTCAAGAGAACTTCTCATTCATATAGAAAGTCTTGGCACACCGAATGAAGTTTGGGTCAAGTTTGAGTCACTATTCAGGAAGACAGATGAAATGAGAGGCCATCAGCTTGAGAATGAGCTAATCTCACTAAGCCCAACTCACTACAAGACCATTGAAGGCTTATTCACCAAGTTTAAAGCACTAGTACTTTAGATAAAACAATGTGGCATAGAGAAGAAAGATGATCATATTATCTTGTCCATCCTTTCTAATTTGGGGCTGGAGTATTCTGTATATGTTTCGACATTTCACTCTAGCAAACTTACAACTAGAAATTGGAAGATGTCTGCGCTAGTAGATTTCATGGAGTCTTTGAATCGGGAGTAGGACAAGCTCATACAAATGGGTACCATCATCAAATCCAAATATCAAGCCCTTGCTTCTGGTGTATCAATTAAATCCCAGAGCAAGAAGAAAGTTTTGAAGCAAATTGAGAAAGAGAAGAAGGAATCAAGTTCAGAAATCTCTAGTTCTACTGATGGGAGCTTGAGATCTAGAAGGAGGAGAAACAAGAGAGAAATACCCACATGTGATTATTGAATAGGTTCAAATATTGAGAAATCTTGCTTCAAAAAGAATATGGACATCATGACCAAGCTCCTTGAGGAGAACCACATTGCTCTTCCAGAATTTGCAAAAATATGGGAGCGCAAGAAAGGAAATGGTAAGGATGAGCATGCATTGGGTGCATGGGTAAAAGCCAATTACATTTTCTCTGTTTCTAATTCACATTCTGATATATCAGAAACTGAAACCTTTGTCCCTTCCTTGAAAAAATTCCCAGTCAGTTCATTAAAGCTTCCTCCCAAAACTAGTCATTTTTCACTAGATTTTGATGTGCCTTCTGAAAGACCTTTCCTAATCCAATCAGATCTTTCTAATTATGATTTTGAATATGATATACAAGCTGATATACAACCTATGACAGCCATTGACTCATTTCCCCAACCATTTCATGACCAAAAGACCCAACAACCCTCAAGTTCACTAGTTAGAAATTCGGAAAATTGCCTAGTTTCCAATGCTATGTCTCTTGTATATGTTGTTGTTATGTCTTACATGTCTTTAATTGGTTGGAAATCCATATCATTGGCCTTGATGGGATTGCTGTTCCATATGTATGGACTTTATTTCACCACCCATGGTTCAAATCTCAAGTTTCCAGACCTTCCAGGTTCGCTCAATTGCAATTGTGATCTAGTTGCTCACTCTTCTCTTCCTATGGATCCATTCTCTCATGAAAATACCATACCTTTGATATTTTCTGCTGTGTATGTCATGTATTCTGATATTTCAGAGCCTCATGAGCTTTGTTACAGAGTTATGAAGGTTCTTCATCAAATTGGGAGAAAGATTCATGGGTTTATTCATGATATGGAAGCTACACACAATGCAGATTTTGTTGAATCTTTTGATGTTATTTGGGAAAGAGTTTGCACAAATATCTTTTCCATGGTTGATTATGCTATTATATCAGAGTATGCTTGTAGCAAAAGACATTATTATGATGCCCCTCCATCATCAAATGATGACCATCAAAGGGCCTCTCCACATGATCTTTGTTTACAACACTTTGATGGATGATCTTGGCATCCACAACTTCTTCACCAAGTCCATCACCAAGAAGTTGTTCTTTCAGCTCATTCAAGTGAAGAAGAGGACCTGCTGAAGACCTTTTAATCTTTGTCATATCCATTTTTGAGGGGAGGTTTTGTCCCATGAGGTTTTCCTCCTTACCTTGGTTACATGGATTAATAAACATTGTTGTAAAAGGTGACTTGTGCCTTAGTTGCCAAGGCCTTAATAAAATCATTTTTGATCAAATTGTACTAAGCCTGGATTAAGGGGGGGTGTAGGAGTAGTAATACATCCTTAGTACATAGTTTTTACCTTAGGCTAACATCATTTTCCTTCATGCAATAATATCCCATGGTTTAGACTTTGGAGAATTGATTCTACAAGATATTTGGTTATTTTAGCCTGTTCACACCTACAATAACGCTCTAGTTTGGTCAACCCAGCCCATGTTTGCCCTCATTAATTCCTTGGGGTGCTACCTCCTTGATTTGGGGGATCCAGGTTTGACTAAGGGCGCTCATGGTGTATTTTTCCTATTTTGGCTCTCCTAGGAGCAGTTATTGCCACCTTGAGCCTCCCACTCACCTCTATCTTCTCACCCATGCATGCCTTGGATTCTTTAATGCCCTAGCACACTTCACCAATGTTCACACCTTGGTTCGTGATTGTTTAGGATGAGTTGGAGCTCCATTGGTCCACCTAGGGGGGATTGAGGTCAAATCCCATCATGACACATGTACAACTCCAATTGGATTCCAGAGCCTCATGAATTTTGTCCAATGTATTATAAATGTATATTATAATAGCTACAAGATGTATGATAATAATATGACCAGCAATTAGCACCATTCACATGTGCTATTCCAGCTATTTTCTGTCTCTTTGTTGTTCTCTTGCACATTTTGTCAAACAATTTGAGTGTGAATATTGTTATAGCTCCTAGATCTGATTGAGAAGCAATTTCTCACACCTAGGATTCCCAAGTCACCACTGGAGGTTTTAGTATTGAAACACAGAGGTGGAATTGCATGACAAGCAATAATGCAAATTCCAACCATAACGAAAATATCCAAACACTAATGCGAACTATATATCTCACCCACACTATAGCTTTCCATTTCATTAGTACTTCCACAACAATCTCTTGGAGTGAAGTGAACAATGTGTACAAGTAGGAGTCATGGATTTATGACTTGACCCTCCTCAATATTTACAAGAAACATTTTCCCATGCTATTCCCTTGCACGTTAAATCCTAAATCACTTGACACAAGGACACATGACACGAAAATATGAGTGTCCGACACATACACGGTGACCCTCAGAATTAGGACACAGAGGACACACATACACATATATAGATTCATTTTTTTATTATAAACCGGCATAGATCCAAATCCTAGGATTTATTAAGCCAAACCTCTTCTTAAGTATTGCACTCAAGGAGCTATCAACTTTGGTGTGTCCTATATATAGCCATTGATTTGATTCAAAGCAAAAGACATATTTAATATTGTTTATGGCCGACATATAAATATTTTTTATTATTTTTTATTTTGTTAGGAACGAAAATTACAACATCTCCCCCATACATTGTTTTAAAACCATGTCCAAGGCCCTCCTAAAACCATGGGTTGTTTAGGAGGCCTTGCACATGGTCTTAAAACCATTTGCAAGGCCCTCCTAAACCATGTACAATAAAACCAAGGGTTGTTTAGGAGGCCTTGCACATGGTTTTAAAACCATTTGCAAGGCCCTACTAAACCATGTACAATAAAACCATGGGTTGTTTAGGAGGCCTTGCACATGGTTTTAAAAACATGTGCAAGGCCAACATTTTTTTTTGCGGATAATTCAATTTTTTTATTTTTTATTATTTTGTTAGGTAGGAACATTACAACATCTCCCCCATATTGTGTTGTTTTGCGGACCGACATTTTTTTGGGGGGATACTTTTAAATTTTTTTATTTTTTATTGTTTTGTTATGTAGGAACATTACAACATCTCCCCTATATTAGGTGGTTTTTGTGGCCGACCTTTATTTTGGCGGATAATTAAAATTTTTATTTTTTATTATTTTGTTAGTAACAAACGTTACAACATCTCTCCCCCACAACATAATATTGACAAACGTTACAAGATCTCCCTCACACTGGGTTGTAGAGCGCCTCTCGGCGCAACTAGAACATTTACAAATATTCAAATGAAATTAATAATTAGAATCAATATACATTACATATTTTGTCATTCACAATCACAATGAGACACAGAGATGATAGCTCAAGAAATATAGAAATGAACACATTAAATGAACAAATAGAGGTCATCTCCTTTGGATTCTCTGTTGTCTTTTGCATTTTTTTATGAAAACTGTAGGCTGATGAATAACGAATCTATAGCTTGAGGCAACCTCATGTAATGGGATAAATGCCACCATGGTGTATGAAAGAAATGGAATATGACGATATTAGAAAAGAAAGCGTTAAGATTTAAAGGCTATCGAATCAACATGTTCCTCCTAACATGTTTGACTAATATTCTCCAAGGGTAGAGGGAACTCATTAACAAATTTCATTAAGCAAGCATGGTAAATTTACTAACTAAATGTCATAATAAAGCCAATGTGTAATCCTTAATATCCAAATTTCTCATGTTCAACAGTATTGCATCGTGGAAGGATGAAGGGGAACAAGAGTATAATGTTGACATGAAGGGAAAGGAGCACCTTTGCTAAGGAACTTCATCCTTGCTCAGTCGTAGGTAAGATGGAACACAACGTCAACATGTGTCCGACATTTTTTTTCATGTCCCGATTGTAGGATACAAAAAAACATGTGTCGAAAACGTGTTGACATCTTGTTCGCGTCCAACACAACCCCGTGGGACACAAGAGGGGTTTTGGACGTGTCCATTAACTTAGGTTAAATCTAAGGTTCTTCATGGAATTAAATATATAACAACGTTATCTTGATTTTTAATTAAAACCAATTTATCTTAATAAACCACTTTATTCACCATATTATTAATGAACAAGCCCTTTGATTCTCAAAAATCATTTTAAAGATAAAAGAGTGATCGTGTTTTCCTTTCTTACTTTAGACCTATAATAAGTGTAAGTCTTCAAAGCGTTATGATCTCAAAGAATGTTTATATTTAACACATTCTATAAAAACATTATTAATGTATTGAAAAAACACTTATCCATCTATACTAATACATTAATATCATACATGAGGTTGTTTCATCTTCGAGTTCCAAATAGAAACTTAAAATATCCCCATTTTATTTAAAAGATATTAAATATTATTATTTTATAACAGTGTAACTCAATATCTTATTTTATTAGACTTAAAAAAATGAAGTTGCAAGATGTTAGGTTTTATAGTAACTACAAGAGAAAGTGAAAGGTAATTAAGTGGATATACCTTTTTATTTAATATTTGGGGTGGACTAAGGCCTATGCTTTTTCATTTATAGAGGAGGATGAGACAAGTGTACTTTTTAAATAGGAGTTGTCACAATTTGACTTTCAGGTTGGTTTTCTACGGAAATTTAGTGAATTTAATCCACAAAATCTGTAATTTATGTTGCTTGTTGGGCGATTTTAAGCTAATGAAATCAGGTGACATGAAAACCCCCAACACCCACACTGTGTAAGATCTAGCATCGTTTTTGGACGTTCTCGAAATTTCGTGAAGATTCATGGCCATAAACTAGTAAAAACCAACCGGAAACCAAGGTCAAAAAGTTCCCTGTTAGACAACTCGGTCTAAATATAGCAATCGTTCAAAATTCAAAATAAACAATTATTTAAAAAAGAATATAAAAAATAACTGTTATGATTATAGTTGATAAATTGATTACAGGAAGAGAATGTCCTTGATATCATGTAGCTAGGCATGGATAACTCACATTTGAACCCATTGAACTAGAAGAAGATGAGGAATAATTTTTTTATTCAAAATTGTCTTGATTCCATAATTATCTCTTAACCATTTGGTCCCTATCTTAACCATTTGGTCCCTATCTTGGTGTGCTAGTCATAAAGTAATCAACATTTGCATTTTGTTTTTCAAGTTGTCTAAAAATTAGAGATTTGGGTTTGATAGCCATTATTTTTACAAATTTAGTATTTTTTATTTTCTAAATTCAAAATTTAACTGTATTATAAATATTTGGATGATATTATAAATGAACTCAACACCTTTCAAAACCCTATACAAAATTTCAAAACTTAATAATTATAACCTAAATTTTGAATAATTATATTCAAATTTTTTTCACAATAATGTCAACAAAATCTACTTATTCTAACCAAATAGTCCAATTTTTAGACAGATTTTTCTGTTTTTATTTCGAAACCATTTTTGTTGATCTCCACAAAATATTTTAAATTAAATTGAAAATATCCATATCCCATTAAAAAAATTGATCTCTCTTTTAAACTTAGGAGTATCCTTATTTTATCTTAAAACAAACAAGATCTATGACATTAAAGCTGGGAGTAGAAAGATGATAAAATAATTATAAGTGATGGTATTATAGGACTTGCAGTTTTTCCAGTCGCTAAACTGAAAATAACAGATTGATTATATAACAGAGGTATACCCTTCCCACACCTTTTCACATAACAAACTGGATAAAATATATATA
>LPNX011166103.1:59741-108046 GCA_001517045.1 Pseudotsuga menziesii
CCAGGGCTGTTTATAGCGTTACTTGCATCACTGGTGGACTGCATGCGCTCTGCAACATTGAAATCACCTACATAAATACACACATGATCATGTTAAATTCGAATTTTCAATAAAATTTTGTTAATGTCCCATTTTTGCATTCAGTTTTATGTGAATCTCCCATTTTTGCAGTTAGTTTTATGGAAACAAATTTTCCAAATCATGATAATTTTTTAAGTTTTTTTCTAGTTTGATATACATAAAGTTACAAGATTGCTGTATATATTTTTTCTAAATATTTACAAAAAATTTGAACTTAAACTTGTTTCCTTTTATTTACCACTTCTTATCACTATTACTATTTAACAAGTACCCTTCCTCTGGAATAGTTACTGTATATATGTTACTGTAAAGGAGTTAGGTTTAATATGTATATATGTTACTGTAAAGAAGTTAGGTTTAATATTTCTATACCGCGTTTATCAGTGTCACTGCAGGCCTCTGTAATTGTTTGACTGATAATATTTATTGTAGCCTTGTTGTAGAATTCGAAATTAGACATTATCTGGTCGATGCATGTGAGCACCACCTGCGTTTGCTCATAACAGCCATCGTTGCAATATTCATCCGTTTCATCCCGTTGAACGTCGATAGTACCGCTTGGGGACAATCGCTGCTCCGGTTTGCACGTGTTGGCCTTCATTCAATTCAACAACATGGAAAACTCTTTAATATACAAAACCTTCATTGTCATATTACAGATAATTCCAAATATATTCATTTTTCAATAGATGGTAATTTCCCACGAACTTACATGATCAAAACAAACCAGTGCCTTCCCTACTATCTCCACTGGATCCTCGGGAGGACCACGAGGATTATCTGGACTAGGATTATCTGGATTAGGATCGTCTGGATTAGCGCGATAAATTAATTAGTTTTTTCATACATAAAAGACAATTTTATATAAATAAAAAGTTATGTTATAGATACATATTAATCATCCTTCCAAAAAAATATGTATCAATCATTAAAAAAAAAAACCATCTATTGCACCCTATATGTAACAATCATTTAAAAAAAAAAACATATATCAATCCCCAAGAAAACATATATCAATTTAATAAGGCACCTTATATGTATAACAAAAAGTCTATACATAGCCAGTAAGAAACACAAATCTAGTTGTAACAAAAAAAACAAGATCAATGTCATCTTGCTCAAAGTCATAAGTGACTACACCAACAACTAAATATAGAGACTATACAAAAAGGGCAAGTCTACAGAAAACTTAAAAGACTATAGTCTATCATTGAATCTCTATCACCAACAACTAAATATGGAGACTATACAAAAAGGGCAAGTCTACAGAAAACTTAAAAGACTATAGTCTATCATTGAATCTCCATGCAATAATTCCCAATAGATGTGCCCACTCCCTGAACCAATCACCTGTTTGGAAAGGCGATTAGCCTCTTAATTGAACTCCCAGTAAAGTAAATATGGCTGAAAGAGATCTGGTGAAAATGACCAATAAGAAGTTTACAGGCTGGAGCCAGTGAGACAACTCAATGGTATGCAAGAGTAAAGCAATATTTGCCCAATCCACAATAGTTTTCAAATCTCCCAAAACAGTAAGAGAAAGAAAATCTTTTTTTATAAACAAACCATAGCAAACCCCAAAGAGCCAATAATTCAGCCTTCCAATATTCAAAGAGTTCAATAATAATAAAAACAATCATTTGCATGAACCAGTTATAATTACATCACAGTCCTTTGATATTTAGAATTTGGGCGGGAGTAAGAGATAACAAAGATAGTGGATGAATGGATAAAGGGATAAGTGGTAGTTATGACAGTTCATGACATATTTAGAGAAAAAAATATATATATAAAATAACTGATAGTTGAGCTAACCATAAATGAACTAATTACAATTTAAGAAGAGATAAAAACTAAAATGATAAATAATCTCTGCTCCAAATATTTTGATGATCCACATTTAAAATATAAACAAACTCTGGAAAATAAACAAACTCTTCCAGAAAATAGTTTGATTCATGAATTACCTGTACCACAGACCAAAAGTACCAGAAAAAACAGAACAGTTGCATGCAAGAGAGTTCTGCGGCTGATCTCCATTGGAACCCTCATTACTGTCCAATTTGATGAAGAATGAATGGTTTCTTGCTTCCCCATATCAAATTATATAAGGCACGCCGTCGACTCGTGGTTGGCAGATTGGGTTGATAATTGTAGTTGAATTACGTCACCAACTTTTTCTTTCACAGAAGTTTCTAATTGGCTCCGTCGCTTTGAACGTTTTGCCTTGTCCCAGTATGTACAGATTTTCTATATGTTGCAGGCAAAGTCAGTGACTGGTTTGTGTTATACTATATTCATATTTTAGTCCGAAGGAATCGGGAAAAGTGTGGTAAAGTATGTTTCTTCACTTTATTTCCCAACTTATTTTTTTTTTAATAATATGTGGCCATTAAATTATTATGTGTTGGCCACCCATTTACGTCATTGTTAAACTTTGTAGAATCCATAAAATGAAAACAGCGTTTGTTAAGTTATCCAAACATTTATCTTTAAACATTCCTTTTGAATCTAATCACTAGGAAATCCATAGATATTTCTTATTTGGAAAAATATTAAAAAAATGATATTTAATGAAATGCGTGTGGATTTTAAAATATGTAAATTTTTAGTTTTAAACATTTATTTAGAAATTAATTACTCCTCGATTACACGAAAGATAACAAATCAATAAATCATTTATTTATCATACTTTTATTTTATTTTATGTAACTATTTATAAAAAGTTTTTTTTAAAATTTATTTAAATATATTAAATAATAATAATTAATTAATTTATATTCAATTTATTTAAGATGATATTGAAAAACATAGATTACGTTTGATAC
Source organism: Pseudotsuga menziesii (assembly GCA_001517045.1). Classification (NCBI taxonomy): domain Eukaryota; kingdom Viridiplantae; phylum Streptophyta; class Pinopsida; order Pinales; family Pinaceae; genus Pseudotsuga; species Pseudotsuga menziesii. The sequence goes on from LPNX011166103.1 coordinate 62,651, forward strand.
GGCTACTATTAAATTCTATAAACTAAATAAACTCATCTAAAAAATTTAAAAGTTTTTTTTTTTAATTTATTTAAATATATTAAATAATAATAATTAATTAATTTATATTCAATTTATTTAAGAAGAGGATATTGAAAAAAATAGATTACGTTTGATACGGCTACTATTAAAATTCTATAAACTAATTAAACTCATCTAGAACAACCACCTAGAAAAAATGTTACATGATATATTAACTCGTGGATATTCTTATAAGTTTATTTAAATTTGACAATATATATTTATACAAGTTTAATTAAATTGGACAATATTTGTGAATACGTTTGTCTATTTATAATATTAAAAGATGCTTTACATTTTATTAACATGGTGGGAACACCAAACATTATTTAATATTTATTACAAGTAAAATAGGCACTTTTTTTTGTTGAGGAGGATTGTGTATGCATTGAAATGGTAAATTGTTGTGTTTTTCTTCTATTTTGGAAACAATTGATTTAATGTATTAAATAATGAATAATATTATATTCAAGAGATGCAAAACAATTTCAGATTAATATTGTGTTATTTGTTTTAATAGTTTGATGAATTATTGAAACAAGTAAACTTTTTAAAATGATTTTGATAGAATTTTAAATTTAAATATTTTTTAATATATATATTGTACTTGGGGAATTGGTAATTGGGCGGTTCTGGTAGTGGCGAGGTGCGTCCACACAGCCCCCAAGCATGGGGCACGGTTAAGTCTGGGTGAGATTTGAACTTGAGACCTCTTTTACAACATTCCTTCATTTACACGGCACTTGCGAGTGAGTCTACACCCATGCGGACTATTTTTTAATATAATATAATTATACATCTGTAATTAATATATATATATATATGTATATGTAAGTTGTTTTAAAGTGTTTATTGTTATGAATATTTGATTGTTTATTTTGAAGTTCTATCAAAATTAATTTTGAGGAATAAAGATAACACTATATGGAAATTTTGAGAACACAATTTTTTTGCAATATAGATTGATACTACTTACATTATAATGTAAGAATATTCTCTAATAACACCCAATGCATGCGTGAAGATTTCACGACCCTATTTAGTATATAAAAATTAATTGTGACCAATTATTAATAAATCAAGTAAATTAAATTCCTCTTATTTTTTGCTCTCTGAATGTTGTGTCTCCTCATCCTTTCTTTGGATTTTTGTTGTATTTCTTCTTCATTAATTTGATCATGATCATGTTTATTGCTTCGACATTTCTTGTTTTTCATGTTGACTTGTAAATAAGAAATGAAAATGCCCAATTTATTTTGAAGTCTTTAGAAAATTGTACACCATGGGACACTCAAGAGGCTTAAAATGGTGTTACAAATAATAAAACTAAATTTATAATTGTGTGTTTTATAGAATTGTTTTACAATTAAGTACATTAAATGCAAAAAATGGGTAGGTAATTTGCACTATCAGTTCAAGGGAATGAGGTGAATCAAAATCAATGGAAAAAGTGATATACAAAATCTCGATCGAGCTAATAGGCTTGATTAAGCTTTTTAAATGCCCGATCGAGGATTTTAAAAGCTAGTTTAAGCTATTAGTTTGATCGAGATAAAAACTCGATCGACCTTTTGGCTTAACCACACATAAACCCTCAATTGATGTATTTGAAAAAAGAAACATACAAAACCTTGGTTGAGGGTTTTAAAATCCTCAATCAATCTAATAGCTCAATGGAGGGATTTAAAATAGGATTTTAGCTTTTTGTTTCTTCAAATTTAATTTTATTGGTCCCTTTTCTAGGCCTAAACCATGTCCTAGGATGCATTATAGGTGGAAGACTTTATACCAATGGATTCATCAACAAATCATATATCCATTGGCATATAGTTTATGGGTTTTTGAGTTCATATGATAATTTTTTTTTCCTTTTGAAACTTACACTTACAAAACCATGTCCATAAGTTCAAATCAGTGCAAAGAAAAATTAGCAACATAAAAAGTACAAAACCAAAACATTTCAAAAAATATTTATGCCCCACATCAATGCATCATCTTCAAAAAGGTATTTAGTTTTTCGATTTTTGTAACCAAGAATTGTTTTTTACATGCACACACGTGTATGAAATGTGTTTAAATTTTTCAAAGGTTAGTTTATAAAATTAATAAAAATATATTTTTCAACATAAATTTAAAAAATTATGAGCACCCTATTGCATTCTATGTGTGTGTGTGGGTGGGATGATGCACAATCTTAAGCTCCTTTAAGGACACTTTAGTTGCCACAAATATATGAAAAGGTAGGGAACCTATGACTTTAAGAGGCAATTATATGCAATTGCATAATGGATTTTAAGACGATGTAAACGGACAAAAGATAAGAAATGGAATAAACTTTCAGAATATATAAATTTTAGTTGCCACACAAATATGAAAAAACAGGGAACTTCTGACTTCAAGAGGAAATTAGAGGCACTTGCATAACAATTTTTATGATGATGTAAAAATAAAAAATATAGGAAATCGAATAAGCTTTGAGAATATATAAATGTTATTGCTTGAAATTTTGTGTATTTGCTTTTTAAATCCATTTTTCTAAAAATGGATTTTAAAGTTTCATTACTTGGTATAACATATATGTTTTTGTGCATGCAACACTACCTGAACTAAATGATAGTATTTTGCATAGAATTTGTACATATGTAGAGGAAACATTGTTCTAATGCAACACTTTTTTTTTTTCAAAATTATTCATGATGTTTTAAATTTTTTTTTTGTGATTTATTGAATTCAAAAAACCTTGAAAAAAAGACATTGTGTGTGTGTGCAACACTTTAGGGGCACAACTTAATAAAATTTTGACTTTTTTTATATGAGTGTACATTAGAGGAAATTCGGGGTCTAAAATGGGCCTCGTAAGGAAAGTAATAAAATAATAGTTAATTAATAAAATAATATTTATTAATTTTGGAGGAAGAAAGAAAAAAAAACTATCTTTTTTGTTCGTATTCTCAACATATATCCCTATGTTTTTACTCAAATTTCAAGTGAGAGCACTCGTTGGATGCATAATTAAATACCACATCCAACGAGTACACACACTGCATACTTTTGATGGACCCCATTTCCCCCAAAATGATAAATACTTAAAAAACATGATGAAATTTACTCAAATTTTGAGTAGGAGCACTCGTTGGATGCAGAATTTAATTCTGCATCCAATGAGTACCCACACTGCATACTTTTGAAAGACCTCACTGGCCCAAAACAAGAAATACCTGAAAAATGTGATGATGATAGACCCCGCTACCCCAAAACAAGAAACATCTGACAAAACATGGTGAGGATATAAGATATTTCTTGTTTTTGGGGAAGCAAGGCCAATAAAAAGTATGAAGTGTGGGTGCTTATTGGATGCATAATTTAATTCCGCATCCAACGAGTGCTTTTTCTTGAAATTTGAGTAAAAACAAAGGGAGATATATTGAAAATACAATTTTTTTATTTTTTATTTTTTATGACAAATATGTCAAATCAACCATTATGGTTGACTCATTTTATTGAAATTCTATTGGTTCTTGATTTCCAACTCATCAATATATTAGGTTGGATCATTTTCTTATAAGGCCCATTTTAGACCCTGAATTTCCTCTAATATAGAGTCATCTCTCTTCTAGTGCAGCATATTCTTTTTTTGAGAAACGGTGAATATAGTCAGAAGTTAGAGAAGAAACAATAGAGCGTTGTATTTTAGAATCATGACATATGCCACTTCAAAATTTGATAAAAAGAGAAAAAATAAACATTTATATGAAAACAATTATATATTTAGAATCTATAGAATCTCCTCTACAAATCTGTGTAATTTTATAAAAAAGTTATTGTTGTATTTGTCTTATTATTGGAGGGGGGGGGGTTGAATCAGTAACATTGTAGATATGTATTTTATTTCACTTAAACATATTTTCACCAATTAAAACTTTTCAACAACAATAGTAAAAAATACAATAGTGCACAAATATCTGAGTAATTGTATATCTATAAACATATAAGAATGATTACATCAGCGGGAGAATATAATTTCCAAACATGAGCGCCCACGCATTTCAGGTGTTGACCTGATCCTCAAGTAGAATTTGTTGGTTGCTGGTACTAACCTACAATGACTTCAATCTGTGTGAACACCAACTCACAAACATCAGGCACATACCTGAACAAATATCTATCTCACTTAGCAAATTGTGACATGTGACAACCAAGATCCGATCTGTGGATAATTGCGATCTCCAATTGTGGAAGCACCAATATTCAAATTATATTCTTCAACATCGACTGGAAGGAGGCTCCAACCACCTGATTATATTTACCAGCTTCAACTGGAAGGAGGTTCCAAGCCCCTGCGTTTTATCTGCTCCAACATAAAGGATGCTATAACACCTTGATTATATTTTCCAGCACCAACTAGAAGGAGGCTATGACCCCCTATTCCTTGCCCTGTTCAACCTCCCTGATATGAAATAAGAAGTATTGAATAACTGCAATATAAAAAATACCTTATCTTCGATGAGAGTCTTCACAATATGCAAATGCTATAACTTCTTATACGTGCTTCTTTCTTATTAATATCTGCATCAAGACATACAGTTATGACTACTACGATGTGTGATAATCACTGCGATCTGCGTCTCTTTTGTGGTTCTGCAATCCGTGTCTTTAGAATGAACTAAGTCCTTAACTAAGTTACTTATGATGTTTTGCGGTTTGCATATTTCACTTAGTAAGAACATCGCACATCCATATATGGGTATCCTTCTATATAGCACACTTCTTGTTGTTTATCATAGATTGATTTGTGCACTTTGGCTCTCTTGTGTAAAAAATATTTCTGCGATCAATGAGTTAGTGATACCCGAAATAATTTTGAATCTTGTCTAACTAGACTATTTCAGATCTTGGCCTTCTAAGCTTACTTCACCACATCTGTCTCTTACTTATTTATAGTCTTCTTACCTTAAGATATATGACCACTTGGTGAAGTTCCTCATCCTTAGACAATGCCCCCACTTGTTTTCATTTTCTCCAAGTCATGGTTTGCGTCGGTGTGGCGCTTATCACAATTCATCATTGTGGGATTTGGTGCACATATTCCAACTTCGTTGTGGGTGTTTTTCACATTAGCTCATAACTTCTATTTTCCTTCACAAGTATTCATACCACATATCATTTTCTTTGTGGGACTAAATTACACACAAGTTTGTGTTTGATGTTCTTCATTCATAAGTCTCACACAAATGGTATTTGTGCAAATCTTCCATTTTCAATGTTCTTCTTTATGGATAATTATTTGTGCACTTGTGACCCATGTTGTGGTGGGGTCTTTGCTCTCACGGGACTTCCACATTCTTCCATATGTATTTCTTCAATATGGCTTTGTGTGAGGGATTCTTCAACAATCTTCTTTGACATTAAAGGACAGTTCATGTTCAATACCTTTGACATCAATTCAATACCTTTTACATTAATGAAAATACATGTGCAATAATATCCCCCCTTTTCATTGATGTCAACACCACTTTGAATGATAACACCTGTCACAAACCCCCATGAAGGTGAGATCTTATTTTGTGTGTCAAAGGATCTCTTTGTGATGATTTTGCTTATTTTTCACATATTTATCTTCCACATTCTTCCATTCTCTCATTCTACCCTTGTCATTTATCCCTCTGTCATTAGGATTTCTCTTTCTCCCCCCCTTTGACATCAATGGAAAAGGGGCTCTCTTCTTTGTTGACTTCCCTTAGATTTGTGCTTATTTCCTCTTGTTTTGCTTTTTTCTAGTGTGCCAGGTCATAAATGACCTATATCTACGTTAAATACATAGAGCTGATTCACACTATATTGTCTCAGCTTACGAGGCATAAATTATTCCTAGTTTCCATCTTAGATACTCAAAAAATTCTCTAGGAAGCGGTTTTGTGAATATCTTCACAACTTGTTCCTTTGTATCCACATGTTCCAACTTGACTATATTTTTAGCAACATGTTCCCTTGTATTGTCGCAGAAAACTAATATGGGATGGTCATATTCTACTTGAACATCATTCAGGGTTTGCCTCATCCATAACAACTATGCACAACATGTTGTTGTGGCAATGTATTATGCTTCTGTGGTTGACAAGGATATTAAGGATGATTTCTTACTTAGCTAGGAACGTAAACATTTTCTTAAGAAGAAAACAACTCCACTTGTGCTCTTTCTATCGTTAATGCTTCCTGCCCTATACACAACTGTGTATGCTTCTAATGTTAGTTTGCCACTGGATGGATACCATAATCTAAGGTCCATGGTCCCTTTCAAATATCTAAAGATTCTTTTGACTTCCTATCATGTTTTTTCTTGGGATCAACTTGAAATCTTGCAACTAGACCTACAACTTGCATTATATCAGGTCGTGAGGCTGTCACATATAACAAAATTTCAATCATTGATCTATATAGCAAATGCTTAGCTAATCATTTACTTTTTGTAGTTCACTCTTTAGTAGTGAAATTTCAAATTCCATTTTTTCACAATTTTATTCCTTGTGTTTTAGTTGATCCATCATCCTTTTTCTTGTCTCCTTATAGCTTGTTCCTTATGCTTGGAAAGTTGTTCCTTCAAGATTTTAACCTTCTTCCTAGATTTGTCTAATTCTTTTAGAACAGTGATCAACTCTCCTTTAAAATCCACTTCAACCAAATCTTCATCTCTCAATTCATTTTCTTGAAATATTCTTCATGGTCATTAGGAACATTTTGTGTCTCTCCATTTCTGTGATGGATCTATCTTCCATATGTTAGTCTATTACTGAAGTCACCCACTCTGATACCAATTATTGGATTTATCTGATTACTGAGAGGGGTGGGTCAAATCAGTAATAACATAGATATGTATATTATTTCACTTAAACATAATTTCAGCAATTAAAACTTTTCAGCAGCAACAATAATAAATACAACATTGCACAAATATATGAGAATAATTGTATATCTAAAAATATATAATAATGATTACATTAGTGGGAGAATGCAATTTTCAAACATGAGTACCCACTCATTTCAGGTGTTGACCTAATACTCAAGTATAATCTATTGGTTTCTAGCACTGACCTGCAAGGACTTCAATCTGCAGGTTGAACATCGACTCACGAACTTCAGGCACCCACCTGAACAAATATCTTTCTAAATGAGCAAAATGTGACCTATGGAAATCAAGCTCTGACCTATGGATATTTGCGATATCCTATTGTGGAAGCACCAACTTTCGAATTATATTCTCTAGCACCAACTAGAAGAAGGCTCCAACCCCTAATTATATTTACGAGCTCCAACTGGAAGGAGGCTCCAACCCCCTGGGATTTATCTACTCCAATAGAAAGGATGCTACAATACCCTGATTATATTTTTCAGCATGAACTGGAAGGAGGATACAATCCCCTGATCCTTTCCCCATCCAACCTTTTTAATATGAAATAAGAAGTATTAAATAACTGCAATATACAAAATACCTTATTTTCGATGTGATTCTTCACAATCCACAACTGTTGTAACTTCTTCTGTGGGTATCTTTCTTCTGAATATTTGTGTGAAGATAGAAAATTGCCAATACTATGATGTGAGCTTATCTTTGCGATCTATCTCTCTTATGTGGTTTTTCTATTTGCATCTTTAGAATAAATAATGTTCCTAACTCAGACATTGGTCTACGTCTTTCACTAAGTAAGAACACTGCAGATCTAGAATATGGGTACCCTTCTATATAGTTCATTTCTTGAAGTTTATCACTGACTTATTTGCACACTTTGGCTTTGTTGTGTAAAAACTCTTTCTGCGATCAACGAGCCATTGATACCCCAAAGAATTATGAATCTTATCTGACCAGATTATCTCATATCTTCGTCTTCCAAGTTATTTCACCGCATTTGTCTTTGCTTATTTATAGCCTTCTTAGCTTAAGAGATATGTCCACATGGTAAAGTTCCCCATCCTTGGACAATGCCCCCGCTTGTTTTCATTTTCTCCAAGTCATGATTTGCGTTGACGTATCACTTATTGCAATTAATCAATGTGGGGTTTGACACACATATGCCAAATTCCTTGTGGGTATTTTGCACATCGGTTCATAACTTATATTTTTCTTCACAAGTCTTTATACCACATACCATTTTCTTTGTGGGACTATTATACACAAGTTTGTGTTTGATGTTCTTCATTCATAAGTCTCACACAAATGGTATTTGCGCATATATTCCATTTTCAATGTTCTTCTTTATGGATTACTACTTGATCACTTGTGACCCATGTCGTCGTGGGATATTTTCTCTCATGGGACTTCCACATTCTTCAATATGTATTTCTTTAATTTGGCTTTGTATGAGGGAGTCTTCAACAATCTTCTTTGACATTAAAGGACAGTTCATGTTCAACACATTTGACAAAAATTCAATATATTTGACATCAATTCAATACCTTTGTCATCAATCCAATACCTTTGACATCAATGACAATACATGTGCGAGAATTATTGCATTTTGCGTAGTTAAAAATGTCGATAAAATCAAGCTACTGGAGTGAGTTGTGGAGTAAAGCTAATAGTTTTTATTTTGTCCCAGCCAATAGGTTCGTTATTACCAACCTAATTCTGAATTAGTCACTCTTTCCAAAATTTAAAATTTAAATAATGTATATGCGTTACAAGATGCATATGTGATATAACTTATACAAATTTGAATACACAAATACATTATATTGTATATGCATTTTTAAACATAAAAGCACATATGGACTATAACACATATGCACTATAACACATATGCATTATATCACATATGTGATTTATAGGACTATAGAATGCATATGCAATATAATGCATGTGCATTATTGATACCCAAGAATCATGCATATTTTGATAGGTTCATCATAATAAATATGAAATATAATTTAACAAAATGCCTATATAAAATCTAAATCATGTATATAGAGTAAAATGTGGTGGTATTATGGCTTGTCCATGGATCTCCAACTAACGACCTCCCCTACCACAACATCCACATTAATACCGCTACCACCAGCCACCTCCCCACCAATATACATCTTGCTCTCTCTCTCTCTCTCTCTCTCTCTCTCTCTCTCTCTTCTTGTCTTTGAGGTATCCTAAAATTCAGAGTATACATTGGTCATATTCTGCATCGTTTCCCACAATACTTTAGACTCTTTCACATTTTCTACTCTCTCTCTCTCTCTCTCTCTCTCTCCCCTTCTTTGGGGCATCCAAAAATTCATAGTAGATATTGGTCGACTTTTGCATATTTTCCTTCAATAGTTCACACTCTTTTATGTTTTCTACTCTCTCTCTTGTCATTTGTCTCTCTCCCCTTTTACTAACCATCTTCCCATCCCTTTCTTTCTCTCTATAACCTACATCTTCCACCACCTAATTCACCTTCTCTTGGTCTCTCACCTACCATTACCACTAACCACCACCACCACCACTGCCCAATCTCTCTCTCTCTCTCTTTCTATTTCTTTATCTCGATCTCTCTCTAAACCCATAACCCCCACTCTCTCTCTCTCTCTCTCTCGCACACACACACACACACTTTGGGGCATCCAAAACTTCTTAGTATATATTGGTCATCTTTTGCATCTTTTGCTTTAAAACTTCACACTCTTTCACGTTTTCTACTCTTTCTCTCTCTCTTTGGGGCATCCAAAACTTCATAGTAGACATTGGTAAGCTTTTGCATTTTTCCCTCAATACTTCTCACTCTTTTCATATTTGATACTCTCTCTTTCTCTAACAGTGTTTGTTTGTATCCCCTTCCACTAACCACCTCCCCATCCCTTTCTCTTTATCTATAACCATATTCCACCCCCTCATTCACCCTCTCTTGGTCTTTTACTTACTCCTACAACTAATCACCACCACCCGATCTGCTTATATCTCTCTCTCTAAACCACTGACCCCCAATCTCTCTCTCTCTCTCTTCATGACTTCCAAAAATTCATAGTAGAAATTGGTCAACTTCTAGATATTTCTTTCAAGACTTCAAAATCTTGTTGATGTAATTGTAACTTCGGAATATATTCACTTGTATTTGCATGTCTCTTGTCTTTTATTGCTGTGCATGTTATTCTCTCAGTTAAAGATCCTAAGATCATAATGCTAGCTTGAATGATAAAAAACTAACATGGAATCAGAGCTAAATTGAGAAGAAGACATTGTGCAGCTAAATAAGCTAGGGCTTCTTACTTTTTGGGTATTTCTCCACAATCTATCAGCAAAAGTATGTTAGGTTGACTCTCCATTTAAGGGCACATCTTTCTGTCGAAGCAAAATTCGATTTCGAGCATTTTAAGTTTTGGTGTGGAAAATTAGGGCTTCTTGCAGAAGAGGAATTTTTGAGTGAGCCTGGTATAGGATTCATATCCTCATCAAAATCAAAGTTTAGAGACTTGGATCAAGATTTTTGGTTGGGTGAATCTCCGGGAAAGTCAAACTTAGTTTGACCCCGAGCTAGAAAAACCCTAAATACTAAAACTGCTACGTTTTGGTACATTCGCTATATCCTGAGATTGACGAAGGATCAGGAGCTGAAAATTGCAGAGGATGAATATAAAATACTGGTTTACATGGTATCCAACCTTCAGCCTTAGATTCGTTATATTCTGGGAGATATGATCCCTCCAAGTTAGGGTTCCAGCTTCTTCCAGAATTCATCCCTAAACAGGACACCTGGGGAGAATTGATATATCTTGAGCTACAAAGGTCCAAATGAGATTTATGAAGATTTTCCAGAAAGGTCATGGACTATAATTTCTGTGGTCTAAGTTTTATACTCAGAAGATGAACCAGTGACACGTGGAAGTCCATACAACTTCACTATTCTAAACAGTCCTGTAACAGGTCACCTTGGAAAAATGACCATAAGTCCCAATTGGTGAAACAAATTCTTATGAAACCTATTGCGAGGTTACCTTAGTGAAAAATTTCAGACACAGAGGAGCAGTAATTTCAGAGATACCATAGAAACAGTAACAGGCATTTCTGCAGAAGAAATTAGAAAACTAGGGCTTCCTGTTCCAGGAGCTTCGCTCCACTGTTTTCAGAAAAGGAGTACATTAGACAGCTCCATTTGAAGAGATATATATTTTTATCTGATCAGATCTAAAAGATTCCAAGTTTTTAAAATTAGGGTTTCTCTGATAAACCCTAGATCAGCTAGCTCCGGAACCAGGACAGACACCTCAAATCGGTAAGATATAATCTGTTGCTATTTTCATTTGAGGTTCTCATTTCAAAGTAATCTATCACATCAGCTTGATGATAAGATTGGTGAAGTTGAAAAAATCCAAGCATGGCAGTATATGATCTCTCTGAAGAAAATGAATTGGACACCTACACAAGGAGAGAAGTTCCAGTTCCAAAGGGAGATGAGGCTCAAAGCCTTACATAAGAAGAACTTGGTCAAGACCAAGAAGATCATTGTTGATTCAATCACAGATCAACTTGTACCACAAGTGTATTTCCTAAAGACACCAAATATGTTTGATTCCTTGACCAAGCTATTTGAAGGGAAGAACATAAATCAGAAGATGGCTTTGAGGAAATAGTTGAAGAATGTGAAGATCTAGAATGCAGAACAACTTGAAGCAGTAGAAGAAGAAGTGGAGAATGCAGAAGTGGTGATAACCATCTTGAATGGCCTCCTAGGATCATGGGATTCATTCATTTGAAGAATGTGTGCCAGAAGGAAGTGATTGCTTTCAGCAGACTCCGAGAAGAATAAGAAGCTCGACTCATAAGAAGAGAAGAGAAGATGGGAGCAACTGAAGATCAAGCTCTCACCATCGAAAGAAGATCCCTGAATCAATGAGGAATATGAAGAGCTCAACTCTTGAAGAACCTCTTATACACCTTAACATTTGGATAAGAAACGATGCTATTATGAATGAAGAAGACGGTGAAGCTGAAGGCTCATGAAGAAGTCTAACCATGAAACAAATAAAGATAAGTATTCAATTGTCATTTCATGATATTGTTTTGTTATGCATTTGTTTATATTCAGTTGATGTATTATGCATGATAGGATGTTTGCATTAATGATAGTATACTACTAATATGCATGTGATGGGTAAGTAGCTCATGGTGCTATACAAATCTCCATTGCTACTTATCTAGAATGAAACCTCTTTGCTGACATATTGGATTAGTGCATAATCTCAATGTTGTCCTGGTAGAAATGGAAGGCATCTAGAAAAGTTTCTGTGAGATATGGATGAATTTTATATTGGCTAAAGTAGTTGCATGATCATATATTTATGCATAAGAATTTGCCAGTATGAACATTCCTTATGAAATGTTTCTAACCATACAAATGCATTTGACTTGTAGGAAAGATCACATACAAGCAAAGAAGGATGAGACTTGTTCCGAAGAACAAGTGACAACATTTCAAAATGAAAAATAATATGACGAATGCAGTGACATCATTGATGCAGAACCTTCCAAGAACAAAGGGAAGATCAGTTCAAGAAGAATGATGCCTAGGATGCAGTATCGATAAGTGAAGGGAAATTCATAGTTCCATCATGCAGTAGATGGAAACATCATGGGTTACAAGGCATAGACTATGAAGAGACATTTGCAACCACTAGAAGTGAAGTCACATGACATGCATAATCATGTGTGCAAATGAAAGAAGGCCTTGTACGAGTTCAAAAGACACCCATCGGATAACACATACATGATGAGCTTGATGAATATCTTAACCTTTGCTACAAGTTTGATAAAGGATGACAAGCTCACAGATGGGTGCGAGAAGAACACTTTCAAAGATAGAGGATCTTGGTATCCAGTGATCCTAGATGGATACATAGAATATTAGTAGCATAGGAAGCTACTTGTCACTCCGGTATAGAATTTTCAGTGCATAGAGTACAGAAGATAGAGGGAGTATGATGCTCCGCTTCAGAGGGAGTGACTGAAAAAGATCCTAAGGTTCGACATGGTATGACAGGATGGATAGATTACTGATGAATCTAGGCTTTACGAGAGTAAAGTGGATTCCAACCTTGCTTCAAGGTTGAAGGCGGAAGACCAGTGATGCTCATGTTATGTGTCGATGCACTATTTTCTAGGCATGGAGGTGTGGACAAGGGAAGTATGCAGTAGAGATCCTGAAGAGGTTCAGGATGATGGACTGCAAGGCCATGACCACACCTATGGCATCAAACATGAAGCTATTAAGTGATGGTTCATTAGATACAATTGATGCTACGATGTATCGCCAGATGGTTGGGTCCTTGATGTACTTGAGACCAGATATTTGCTTTGCTATGAACACATTGAGACATGTTCACCTGATGGTTGCAAAGCATGTAGGGGTACAATTGATTATGGGCTCAAGTACGATGGGAATCAAAAGATTAACCTGGAGGGTTATGTGGATTCGTATTGGGTAGACAGTTCCATTGATAGGAAGAGCATTTCAAGGTGCTACTTCAGTATGTGATCAAGTGTGATCTCTTGGTTTGGCAGGATGGAGCATGGCGCTGAGTACATCTGAGGCAAAAGATGTTGCCACTTGCTATTTGGGAGAGAGGAGAAGTGAAGCTCCAATATGTGACCCAGATCAAGATCTCTCTAAAGAGGGAGTTCTAGCATAGTCAGTGAGACAGGCTGTTTGAGCATAAATCCTAGCGAAGCTCGTAGGTTGGTCAGATGTAAATACACCTGTAGGTTGCCCTCAGATTTAATTGGTCCTGGCGAAGCTCGCTGGTCATCCTTGGACATAATCAGCCCTGATGTGATTCTATGCTAGAAATGGACAAATTGAAGTTTGAGTACTTCAAGGAGAAGCTTGATGTTCTCCATATCGAGGTCCCTTCCAAGGGGAAGTGACGAGTCCGAAAGCCATTCTGACGAGTAGGTCAGATATAAGTGCTGAGCCATTCTGTCATGGTGAGAGGATTTGGTTCCTTCCATGTCAGATATGAGTGTTGAATGCCATTCTTGCAATAGAGGTACCTGGTCAGTTACCAGGAACACTTAGTCTAGGACTGAGAGAGCCATTCTAATGAGCAGGTTAGATATAAGGGATAACCCATTCTGTCATGGTTAAAGGATTAGGTTCCTCTCATGTCAGATATGAGTTGTGAATTCCATTCTTGGAATGGAGGTACCTGGTCAGTTACCAGGAACAATCAGTCTGGAACTGAGAGAGCCATTTTGATGAGCATGTCAGATGTAAGGGCTGAGCCATTCTGTCATGGTTAAAGGATTAGGTTCCTCCCATGTCAGATATGAGTACTGGCCATTCTAGTGAGTAGGTTAGATGTAAGGGCAAATGCCACTCTCCGAGAGAGTGGAGGAACCTGTTCCGTTACCAGTTAGCCCAGTCTAGGACTGGGGGCCATTCTGATGAGGGTGTAGGATTTGGTTCCTACCAGATCAGATGTGAGTGCAGGACATTCTAATGAGGGTGTAGGACTTGGTTCCTACCATATCAGATGTAAGGGCGATTGCCATTCTTCGGGATAATGGAGGCACCTGGTTTGTTACTAGGTAGCTTAGTCTGGGACTGGGGGCCATTCTGATGAGGGTGTAGGATTTGGTTCCTACCAGATCAGATGTGAGTGCATGCCTTTCTGACGAGTAGGTCAGATGTAAGTGCTGAAGCCTTTTCACAGATGATAGTAGTGTCCTATCATGCTGGTGAATGTGAGTGCTGGGCCTTTCTGATGTGATTGTAGGCTCCTACAGGATCAGATGTGAGTGTTGGGCATGCCTTTCTTACGAGTAGGTCAGATGTAAGTGCTGGGCAGGCCATTCTGATGAGTAGGTCAAATATAAGCGTTGAAGAAGATCTACATGATGGCTAGGCCTACAACCAGCATGAAAGAAAGCTGGCTTTGTAGAACTTCCTATGTCGAGAAGAATCATGAGATAGCACCTGTGGTACTGATCCAGATCGAGTGAGGATCTAGATCTAGTGATGATGATTCAACAACGATGATCCAGATTGAGTGATGATCCAGATCCAGTGATGATCCAGATCCAGTGATGATCCAAAACCAGTGATGATGTCGAGTGATGATCTAGATTGAGTGATGATGTCCAATGATGATCCAGATCGAGTGATGATGTCCAGTGATGATCCAGATCGAGTGATGATGTTCAGTGATGATCCAGATATAGTGATGATGAATCGTGATGATCCAGATCGAGTGATGATCCAGATACAGTGATGATGATCCAGATCTGAAGATGAATATGACTTGAAGATGAAGATGACTTGAAGACGAAGATGACTTGAAGATGCAGATGACGAGATGATCCATAGAAGAAGACCAGTGACGAAAATTATGTCGAGAGAATACCTTCCTAGTTAAGAGGGAGTTTTGATGTAATTGTAACTTCGGAATATATTCACTTGTATTTCCTATCTATTGTAACTCGATGTTTATTCCGGGATGTACTTGAGTCATGTCATGCCCCGATGTTCCGATTGGGAAGTTTCTATAATGTGAAATTCATGTCAAGTCATTGTGGGTAACCCTCCTATTGGTCAAGGGTTAAAGTCTGCATAATTGTGGGGCCCTACGGTTATTAGACTATCCTAGTGAAGTCGACCCTAGGTGAGTCATTGTAATTCAGGGCAATAGTCCCCACCATTATGTTACCCTCCTATTGGTTGGAGGAGGTAAAGTCCCCACAAGTTGTGGGGCACTAGGGTTATTAGACACTCTTAGAGATGTCGGCTCTAGTAAGTAATTGTTAAGTGAGGCCGACATGTTGGAGTGGGTTTCAAGTGGATGAAAGAATATAAAGAGAGAGTGAGCCTCTCTATTTATCACACACACACTCACTCATTGGAGTGCATGAGTGAGAGGAGAAGTTACTGGGATAAGAGAGAGACTGCTGCTGTCAGGAGATCATCTTTATGTATTCAGATTTTACTTTTGGTGTTGATTCTATCTCTAAGGAAGTTGCGGGGTTTTCTCCTTTATGGTTTCCCAGAGGAAAATTCTTTGTGTCTCTTGTATCTTGTATTTTATTGCTGTGCATGTTATTCTCTCAGTTAAAGATCCTAAGATCATAATTCTAGCTTGAATGATAAAAAACTAACAAATATTTCACATTTTATGCTCTCTCTCTCTCATGTCATTTTTGTCTCTTCCCTTCCACTAACCACATACCCATCCTTTCCCTCTCACTATTTCTCTCTTCCACTCCCTCATTGACACTCCTGCTCTCTCACCTAATCCTACCACTACTAACCACACTGTGATCTCTCTCTCTAAACCCCTAACCCCCAATCTCTCTCTCTCTCTCTCTTCGAGGCATCCAAAATGTCATAGTAGATATTGGTTAGCTTCTGCATCTTTTCCTTCAAGACTTCACACTCTTACACATTCACTACTCTCTCTCTCTCTCACCTTCCACTAACCACCTCCTCGTCCCTCTATCTCTCTGTATATATCCCTTTTCCACCCCCTGATTCGCCTTATCCTAGTCTCTCACCTACTCCTACCACTAACCACCACTACCTAATCTCTCTCTCTCTCTCTCTCAGAATCCCTAACCCCCAAAATCTCTCTCTCTCTCCCCTTACGTCTTCAAGGCATCCAAAAATTAATAGTAAATATTGGTGCATATTTTACACTTTCATGTTTGCTACTCTTTCTCTCTCCCCTTATGTCTTCGGGGCATTGAAAAATTAATAGTAAATATTGGTTAGCTTTCACATCTTTTCATTAAAGAATTCACACACTTTCATGTTTGATACTCTCTCTCTCTCTCATGTCATCTATCTCTCTCCCCTTCCACTAACCTCCTCCATGTCTCTTTCCTTCTCTCTATATCCCTCTTCTACTACCTAATTTTGTCTCTCTTGGTATCTCACCTACTCCTACCACTAATGACCACCACCTAATTGCTTAGTATCTATCTCCAAACCCCTAAAACCCAATCTCTCTCTCTCTCTCTCTCTCTCTCTCTCTCTCTCTCTCACTTTCCTCTTATTTTCGACGAATCCAAAACTTAATAGTAGATAGTGGTTAGATTTTTCATATTTTACTTCAATACTTCACACTCTTTCATGCCTACCACTCTCTCTATCTCTCACACACACACACACATCACCTATCTCTCTCCCCTTCCACTAACCACTTCCACATCCCTTTCCTTCTCTATATATCCCTCTCCCACCCCCTCATTCACGCTCTCTTGGTCTCTCACCTACTCCTACCACTAAACACCACCACCCAATCTCTCTCTCTCTCTATCTCTCTCTCCAAAACTTCATAGTAGATATTGGTTAATTTCTACATATTTTCCTTAAATACTTCACACTCTTTTACGTTTTCTATTCTCTCTCTCTTTCTCTCTCTCTCTCTCATGCCATCCATCTCTCTGCCCTTGGACTAACCACCTCCCCATACATCTCTCTCTCCCTTTATATATATATATATCCCTCTTTCATCCCCTCAATTTTCCTCCCTTGGTCTCTGATATACTCCTATCACTAACCGCCACCACTTGATATTTCTCTCTCTCTCTCTCTCTATCCAAAACTTAATAGTAGATATTGGTTAGATTCTACATATTTTCCTTCAAAACTTAACACTTTTTCACTATTTATATTCTCTCTCTCTCTCTCTCTCTCACACATCATATGTCTCTCTCCCCTTCCACTAACCACATCCCCATCCCTCTCTCTCTCTATATATCCTTCTTCCACACCCTCTTTCACCCTCTCCTAGTTTCACAGCTACTCCTACCACTAACCACCACAACCTGATCTCTCTCTCTCTCTCTCTAAACCACTAACCCCCAATCTCTCTCTCTCTCTCTCTTTGTGTCATCGATCCATCCAAAACTTCATAGTAGATATTGGTAATATTATGCATCTTTTCCTTCAATACTTCACACTCTTTCACATTTGCTACTCTCTCTCACACACCCACCCACCCAATATCTCTCTCTCACACTCTCTCTAGACCCCTAACCCCCAATGTGTGTGTGTGTGTGTGTGTCTGTGTGTGCACCTTCTTGGAATCCAAAACTTCTTAGTATATATTGTTCAACTTCGACAAGTTTTCCTTCAAGACTTCACACTCTTTCACTTTTTCTACTCTCTCTCTCTCCCACATCATTTTTCCTTTCCCCCTTCCAGTAACCACCTCCCCATTCCTTTCTCTCTTTCTATATATCCATATTCCACCCCCTCATTCACATTCTCCTAGTCTCTCACCTACTGCTACCACTAACCACCATGACCCAATCTCTCTCTCTATTTCTAAACCTCAAACCCCCCAGCTCTATCTCCCTCTATCCAAAACTTCATAGTAGATATTGGTCAACTTCTTCATCTTTTACTTGAATACTTCACACTCTTTCACATTTACTACTCTCTCTCTCTCTCTCTCTCCCCTTCCGCTAACCACCTCCCCATCCCTCTCTCCCTCTCTCTCTATATCCCTCTTCCACCCCCTCATTTTCCCTCTCTTGGTATCTCATCTACTCCTACCACTAAACACCACCACTTGATCTCTCTCTCTCTCTATCTCTCTCTAAACCCCTAACATGTCACATCCCCTCCCATGTATCCAAACCATGGAGGGAACATGACCGATATGTGGGGGTGCTAAATATTTCCCCCAAGGCCATATTATGAAATTCATTAACAACTAAATGTGTGTGAAAATGGAATGGAATTAAACTCTTACAATGCACACATGCACAATGTGTGCAAATGTGTGCAAATTCATGATAAACATGCACAATGGAATTAAACTCTAACAATGCACACACAACATGCAATTACTGAAATTCTCATCATATGTATAGCAATAAGCTCTTGCACGGGAATAAACCCATTTTCATGCTATTCATAAGTAGCTAAATGAACAATCCAAGCTGGGCCATATCATTCAATTTAACACAAATAAACAATCATTCATAACAGATAAATTAGGCCTAATCATAGACATCTAAAAACACTCATCTTTTAATTGAAATCACCTAAGCAACTGGCTATGAAAGTGAAACGTTCCACCCAAACATAGGTCTATGCCCAACCTATATTCTTTCTGCACTCAAATAACACCCCCGAGATGGGGCTATGTATCCACTAATGAGGAACTACTCACGCTCACTCACAACCATAGGCACAATCACTCAGGCTAAGCCATCACACAACTGGGTTTGTTAAGCATGTAGGGAGGTAGGGAAGGAGAATGCTAAACTAGTGAGATCAACCACAATGCTACAAGAATCTTAGTTGATCTTAGATAGCCTTGGCACCCACAATATGTATCACACCCAACATCAGGAAGGTCCCCTTCCTTGCTACACACTCCCTCAGGCGCCCCTTCCGTCAAGTGCTCTTCAGGGTGTACATATAAAGGTCCAAGATACTAAAAATCTAGAGATTCTTACCTTCACTAGGATTTTCAAGACATTCATACCTATGATATCACTTTCGCTTCAATCCACTCTTGGATTTTTCCAATTCCTGGCCATGTGACTGTCAATAACATAATTTCACTTTCAAGATTCCAAATCAGGGTCTTACCATGGATTTTAAGGATTTTGGCACTCTCAATTTTTCCATGGGTTTAATATCTATGGATTCCTCATTGGATTTTACTTCTTACATGAATTTCTAGGCGATTTTGGCACTACAAAACACAACTTCTTTCCAAGTTGCGATTTTTGTTTTTTCCACTGTTAGGGATGCATAACAAGCTCCAAATTGTAGTCTAGATGTTCAAAAATGGAATGGGGAGGATGGAAAATAAATTTCCACAAGGAGAAATGGCTTATGGGTTAAGTAAACCATGCCCATACTCAACCATACAAATTTCTAGACTCTGCCCATGCTCATTAAATTCATGAGTTGATTCCTCATCTGCTTCCTTACAACTGAAATAAATCCCAGCATGGGAAGAAGTCAAGATGGGTTCTCAATATTACACTTGGAAACACAGGGTTCAATCCCACAACACCTCTATTGAAATAATTTAACTTCTAAGAATTTTCTACTTGGACTTCACATTATTATTATTCCTCCTTCAGGAGATGTTCCTGATGTAAAAGGTCATGAGGTAAACCCTCACTTGTAAGTTGAGTCAATAAAACCCATAAAATATGATTATAATTATTATTGTGAAGTGTACCTAGGTAGGTTAGCCCAGTTAGATAAAATTTTGGTTGGGAATTTTAGTATAAATAGGGAGGTTCCCTCCCTCATTCATACACACACACTCACACTTGTATTGCACAAGAGAGTGAAAGAAGGAGAGACAAAGAAGGAGGAGGACTAGTGTCTTTGGTGTCTTAGATATTATGCTTGGGGTTTGGTCTCTCACTTGATGAGACCTTGTTCTTTGGTCATTGAACACTGGTAATCTATATTGAGGAAGTTTTGTTGGGTTTTTCCCTTTAGGGTTTCCCAGGGTAAATTGCTATGTACCTTGTGATTGTGTTTCTTTTAGTGATCCTCTTTATGCTGTTATTATGAAAATGTATTAAATTATAATCAAGTTAGAAATTAAGCTATGACAACATGGAAAACTTAACATGGTATCAAAGCTATCTTGAAAAGAGCAGCTTTCATGAGGTAAATCTCTCTCTCCTTCTCTGGACTAGGAAATTAGAGTTTTCTGATAAAGTGGCATTTTTGAGTGAACATGACATCTGGAAGTGCAAACCTCCTAGGCACATATTTTGGAAACAAGATCGAAGTTTTCTAGAGGGAATATCCTCCGAAAAGTCAAGCCCTAGTTTGACTTGAAACCAGAAAAGCAATAAAGTAGAGAACCAGAAACAAAACCAGAAATAGAACCAGAAACTGTAGTCCAGAATATTGCAAGTCCAGTTTCAAGGGTTAGAATTTGGATTCTTCAGAAATTGACTTTACCATCATACTTTCCTCAATCAATATTTTAGTGAGTACAATGTTCATTGATGAGAAACTTTAATTTTTTGTCATTTTATGATCTCTGGTATAGGATGTATCCAAACACTAAGCTTGATGACAAGTTGGAAGGTATAGAAAACTCACGTGCTTGGAAATACATAAGAGGACTCATTCTATAAGAAAATGATATTGCAAATTTTATCAAGGGAGTTGTTCCTGAGCCCAAATAAAATGAAGCGAAAAAGGTACAAGAAATATATGATTAGGGCTAAGAGGATCAGAGTTGATTCAATCAAGGATCACTTGATTCCTTAAGTACCCTCTAAGGATACACCTAAGGAGATGTTTGATTCCCTATTAGGAATGTATGAAGGAAGAAACATAAACCGAAAGATGAAATTGAGAGCCCAAATCAAAAGTAAAAAATATTAGGAAGGGCGAATCTATTCATGAATACTTCACAAGGGTCTCTCAATTCAAAGAACAATTAGAAGCAATTGAAGACAAGATTGATGAAATTGAACTAGTAATGGTCGCTCTCAATGGTATTACTAGACCATGGGACTCCTTCATACAGATAGTCTGTGCAAGGAAGGAAATCCTAAAATTTGATGTCCTTTGGGAATAATGTGTTTAAGAAGAATCTAGAGTAGCTAACCGAGAATCACTACTTAGAGATGATGACCATTCTCTAGCTGCTCATACCAGAAGAATAAAGGGAAAGCATCATTTCAAAAAGGAAACTCATAGGGGGCCTTATCCTCCTAAAAAGTTTCAAAATAATAAAAAGGGAGATTACAAGCATAAATACTTCTCCTTTTATCAATGTTACCATTGTGACAAGATAGGACACATTGCCATAAATTGTATGACAAAGAAAGAATAATTTAAGAGGAAGAATAACAAAATACATCATGATAACTTAGCAGAAGAAGAAGAAGATCCTAAGAAGTTATAAAAAGTAGAAGTTAAATAATACATTCTCTAGAAGATGTATCTTTAGGGTGGCCTGTATGAAATGAGAGGTCACTCAGAAGCAACCTTGATCCATGATCGATATCTTCCTATGCACTTATGGGATGAAGCATTAACGACAAAAGTATATGACTAGAAAAAAATTCCCACAGTGCACTTAGATTCAAAACCCTTAAAGAAATGTTCACTGGCAAGAAGCCAGAGGTAAGTCACCTCAAGATATTTGGTTGTCCAGTATTTGTTCATATACCAGAAGTGAAAAGAACCAAATTAGATCATTCCGAAAAAGAAAATGATTATTTGTTGGGTGTGAGGTTTCCAAGGCCTTCCGAATCTATATACCAGGTTGCCATCATATGGAAATTAGAAGGGATGTAACCTTTGATGAAGATGTATCTCTCAACAAGTCGAGAAAGTGCCACCCTGAAGAAACACATGAAGAAGATATAGATCCCATAGAACAGAACCAATGAAGGAAGTTACACCTTCTCATGATGATGAGATTCTAGAAGAACATGATATGTTGGATCCCCAAGAAACTCCCTACAAGAATATATCCCACAAGATAAATCCAGCTTGGGTCCGAGATATTATTCAAGAAGCAAAAAGGTATGGTGCTCCATAAGGCTCCACAAGAAAAAAGCCAAAGCCATTTCCTAGTTATGTGGCTTTGATGTGTGATCTTATAGAAAATAGCCTTCTTGTTTTTAAGCATTTGTTCAAAATAAAGGATTGGTAGAAGCTATGACGGAAGAATACCAATCCACAATGAAGAATGATGTATGGGAAATAGTTCCCAAGCCAGAAGGCAAAAGTGTGGTATCTTCCAAATGGATATACAAGATAAAATATACAACTGATGGAAGTATTGAGAAGTACAAATCTAGATTTGTGGCCCATGGAATCTCTCAAAAAGGAAGAAATTGATTATGAAGAGATGTCTTCTCCTGTATCAAGGTACACTTCCATTAGAACCATCATGGCACTAGAAACCAAGATAGAATAGAAGTTATACCAGATGGATGTGAAAAAAACCTTTCTAAATGGTCTCATTAAAGAAGAAGTGTACATAGAGTAGCCAAAAGTTTTTGAAGTTAAAGAAAAAGAACACATGTCTGTAAATTAAAGAAGGCTCTATACGGACTGAAGCAAGCTCCAAGAGCTTGGTATGGAAGAATCGATAGTTTTTTGACGAGATTGGGATTTACAAAAGTAAGGCTGATCCTAACCTTTACTTCAATGTTATGGATAATGAAACTATCATATTATTTTTGTATATAGATGACTTATTCCTGATAGGTAATGAGAAGCAAATATCAGAATGTAAGAAGAAGTTCATTGCAGAATTCGAAATGAAATGCCTTGGCTTGATGCATTATTTTCTAGGTCTTGAAGTATGCCAGAGCCGAGAAGGATTCTTCCTTAACGAAGGGAAGTATGCAGTGGAAATCATGATAATTTTTGACATGCTGGAATGTAAAGCCATGGCCACACCCATGGATACACACTTGAATTTGTTGGTCAATGCTTCATCCGAATTAGTGGATGTGACACTATACAAACAAATCATTTTTTCATTGATACCATTTGATGAATACCCAAATACATATATGCTTTGTTGTGAACACTTTGAGTTAGTATATGGTTGAAACCATACATGTTCACTTGGTAGCTACAAAGCATGTGATGAGGTACCTAAAAGATGCGATAAACTATGGTGTCAGTTATACTAGAAATCATGATTTCATACTGTATGGTTATACAGATTCAGATTGGGTAGGAAGTGTCTCAAATAAAAAGAGAACTTCAAGGGGATGTTTCAGTCTGGGGTCGACCATGATCTCATGGCTAAGAAAGAAGCAGTACATTGTTTCTCTCAGCACTGCAGAAGAGAAATATATTGCAGCTTGTTTTTCCAGTTGTGAAGCAATATGGCCTCAGAAGTTTTTATCATATCTATTCGATTTGGAGATGTATGCTACCGTGAACTATGTGATAATAAAAACTACATGAATATGATAGAGAACCTTGTGTTCCATGATAATACAAAGCACATAAAAATATGATACTTCTACATTCATGACATGGTGTAGAAGGGATCTATAAAGCCCCAATATGCGAGCACAGATGAGTAGGTTGCAGATGTGTTGACTAAGCCACTGTCTCATGTGAAGTTTGAACACTTTTGAGACAAGCTTGGTCTTGTCCGTAAGGACTTCCCTTGAAAGGGGGAGTAGTATTGATGATATGGTAGATTGATAATAGAAGGTAACTCACTTGGGATTGATCATCCTTAGACTTGATACTGTAATTCTAAAAGGAAGGGTTGTCTTAAATGTTGATCTTGTTGGAATGGATCCCACAATTCCAAAAGGAAGGATCGTCCAAGATGATGATGTTTGGATTGATCATCCTTAGAATTGATCTTATAAATCCAAAAGGAAGGATCATCTTAAATGTTGATCTTGTCAGACTTGATACCATAAGTACAAAAGGAAGGATCGTCTTAAATGTTGATCTTGTTGGAATAGATCCCATAATTCCAAAAGGAAGGATCGTCCAAGATGTTGAAGTTAGGACTAACCATTCTTAGAATTTATCCTGTAATTCCAAAAGGAAGGATCATCTTAAATGTTGATGTGGAAGGACTAACCATCTGTAGAATTGATCCCGTAATTCCAAAAGGAAGGATCATCTTAAATGTTGATGTGGAAGGACTAATCATCCATTGACTTTATCTTGTAATTCCAAAAGGAAGGATCATCCAGAATGTTGATGAGTAGAGGACCTGATCTCGTAATTCCGAAAGGATCATCCAGAATGTTGATAGTGGAATTGATCCGATAATTTTGAAAGGAAGGATTGTATAGAATGTTAATAGAAGGCTTGATCCCATAATTCTGAAAGGAAGGATCATCCAGAATGTTGGTAGTAGACTTGATCCCGTAATTCCAAAAGGAAGGATCACACATAATGTTATTAGAGAACTTAATCCTGTAATTACGAAAGGAGGGATCGTCTAAAATGCCAATAGTGGACTTGATCCTATGATTCCAAAAGGAAGGATCATCCAGAATGTTAGTAGAGGACTTGATCCCTTAATTTTGAAAGGAAGGATCATCTAGGATGTCAGTAGTGGACTTGATCTTGTAATTCCAAAAGGAAGGATCATACAGAATGTTAGTAGTGGACTTGATCCCATAATTCTGAAAGGAAGGGTCGTCCAAGATGTCAGTAATGGACTTGATCCCGTAATTCTAAAAGGAAGGATCATCATGTATATATGTGTTAAATGTGATTAGTATTGTTAGCTACACAAAGACTTGATCCTGTAATTCCAAAAGGAAGGATTGAATGAGTACGACATATGTGTTTTCCATGATCTTGTAATTTTGAAAAGAAGGATAATGTTGGTTGTTGTTATACCTAATGTAGATGATGTTTCTCCAACCTTGAGTTGTTGATCATGATGTCGCATTTTGTTGTTGTTATTCCAACTTTATGTGGATGAGCCAACCTCGTGCTTTCAATGCTAGTGATGTATCAATTGTTATGTAGATGATGATGTTCCGACAGATGAAGATGATGCTCTAGCTCCATCCTGCAGATGATGCTCTAGTTCCATATTGCAAATGATGATGCTCCAGCTCCATGTTGTCGATGATGTTTTAGTTCCATGCTACATATGAGAACGTTCCAACAGATGATGATGATGATGTTTCATCTCCATGATGCAGATGATGCTCTAGTTCCATACTACAGATGATGATGCTCCAACTCCATAATGTTGCTGATGTTCCAGTTCCATGTTGTAGATGATGATGCCCCAGTTCCATGATGTAGATGATGTTAATTCAGATCTGTAGTAAATATGTTCATGATGTTACTTAATATCTGTATTGAATATGTTGATGATGTTACTTCAGCTCTGTACTAAAGATGATGATGATGTTACTTCATCTATGTACTGAAGATGTTGATGATTTTACTTCATCTTTGTATTGAATATCTTGATGGTGTTACTTCAGCTCTGTATTGAAGATAATGATGATGTTCCTTCATCTCTATACTGAAGATGATGATGATGTTACTTCAACCCTGTAATGAAGATTTTGATACTCCAACTTCGTGCTGAAGATGATGATGCTATTCAAAACTTATGATGATCTATAGATGTACCATATGATGTTCCAAAAGATGATGTTGACGATGCCTCCTCTCTCTCTCTCTCTCTCCTTCTGATGACGTTGTGTCGAACCACACCAGTTATTATTGCTGTCAGTAGAATACCCTTCTTGTTAAGGGAGAGCGTTGAAATAATGTAATTTCAAAGAATATTCTACTTGTACTTCACATTATTATTATTCCTCCTTTGAGATATGTTACTGATGTAAAAGGTCATGAGATATACCCTCAGTTTTAATTCGGGTTAATAACATCTAGAAAAATATTATTATAATTATTATTGTGAAGTGTACTGTTGCAGCTGCAACTATTTTCCCCAAATTTTTTCAAATTTTGGTCCCCCTCATGATTTTAATGTTGCTTTGAATCGTTTGGATCCATGAATTTTGGGTCATGCTTTAATTTCGGATCATCTTGAAGTTTAACTCTCGTCCTGTTTTCAGAGGTGTCTTATGTTTATAATGACTGTGGGTCATGAATTTTGGTTTCTGTTTTATTTGCTACTCGAAGACGAATCAGACCATTTGTTCTTCGTAAAACCACTGTTTCGGAGGTAAAACAGTTTTGACCGTTGCTAAATTTTTAAGTTTTTCAAACATTTAGAATTCTTATTGATCGGAGGCTTTTTTTTGTCCGTCTTCCGCTGTTGCGGCTCCCAAAGCAGCTAAGCACCCGAAATGTAAGTGCTCCACCCGCCAAGACGTGTTGGTTTTTGGTCATGTGTCTATAGTCTTTTTCTTTTCCGCCATTGCAGCTATGCAAAGCCCTTGGCTTCCGATGTCGATGTATTTTTGATTTACGACTGGAATTTTTCCCGCCCGCAACTTAGGTCATAACTCTTCCGACTCTAATAGGCCTAAGTTTTTTCGCAGTGCCCGTCACCTATTAAGACCCGCTTATGCAGCTGTGAGTGAGTCTATCCTGCCGATGTTAGCATTCTAAGCCGTCGATGAGTTTTTCGTTTTCCGTCGTTGGTGAGTCTTTCAAGCCCGTGTATGAACGATATAGTGGTGCCGACACTTATCAAGGTCCTCATAGCAGTAATGTAGTACATGGCCTCTCTTGATGCTTAGCCGTTTTAGTTGATATAATTTGACATTATTTAGAATGCAGTCCCAATGAATGATGCACGTCGTTTAATTGCAGGTGGACTCAAGAGACTGGTTAAAATATCGCGGCACGAAGGGAGCTGGGAAGTTTTGGGAAAGGTCGAACCGAAACTGACAAGATCGCAAGGAGGGAAAGCAAAGTAGACAGCAAAATCAATAGCAACAAAGGCTCAGACCTGAAAGGTTTGTCAGTTACTCAGCGAATCATGAGTGCGCACAGAAAAGATAAAAAATAGGGATATGAAACGTTGTGAGGGACCGAAAGGTCACACGTTTGGGGGAAACCCAAGCGGTCAACTATTTTAGTTTAAATATTTGAAAGTGAGAACTTACAGGGGATTTTTCCCCTAGAGAAAACTTGTAAACTATCGCTTGTAAGAGGAACTATTTCGTTTTACAACCAGGAATTACAAATTTTACATGTTGGAGAAAGTGCTATGTGGAATGTCTCAATGTGATTAAATGAACGATGTTGAATGGGAACTATTTCGTTTTTTACTGTGTTTCATTAACTGTGAGGATGTTCTAACTTTCTGAACCTATGTTCTTGTCTGAACGTTCTCCTACATTCTGTGATGATTTTCCACTATGAGTAATGGGACTTTTTTTTACTATTGATGAGTTATCTTATCATATATACTTTTATTCATGTTTATATGTTTTGGTCATAAGAACAACTACCTATGATTTGCCATAACACATGGACAGTGTTGTATTACTCATGAATTAATATCTATCTCTCTTGAGATAGTTTAGTTAGTAATTTATCTTCTGAAAATGTATGTGATTTAGATGCTTGCGAGTTCTAAGACGAGAGGTAAGAACTTGCGCATCACTTTGTGAATACTCTCGGCATTCTTTATCAAATCTGCATATAGGTAGGCACTTGCATATCATATTTTAAGTAAAAAATACAAAAAATACATACGGTGGATCGGGCCGCAACCGGTAAAACCTTTATTTTTGTTACTTGACCTACGGTAGCCGGACCGCAAACCGGACGGATTCCCTACACCAAACAGTCATGGGCTAATTGGGAACGTTGACTGGGGAGAATCCCTAGCTGTTGTTGCCTGTGATTTTCTAGGCCTCAACAGTTTTTGGCGCTAGAAGGAGGGCCGCCAGTGCATGGCTGGCCGAGGAAACCCATTTTCCCGAAACTATTCCACCGGTAACAGTTCGAAAGCCAGTGTGTTTCCTAATCCAATTCCGGAAGAAGAGGGTAGAGAACATTTTTATTCTGTCGACAACGAAGTTGTTAATAATTTGAGAAGACACACTAGGGCATATGTGAAGAAGATTGGAGGATTTCCAATCATCCCTGATTTTCCCAGAAGAGAATATAAAAGGAAGGATCATCCTATATTGGAAGACTCAGTGCTGGTTGAGGATTGGGAAGAACTTGTAGAAACAACCTTACAGGAAGTCATACTACATTTGAATCAAGAGGGCCAGGATACTCCTCATAGTTCTCCTGCTCACACTCCTGTTTGCTCACCTCCTCAGTCTCCACCCAGACTCATGGCAGGCGTAAACACAAATCAACCACCCAACCCACCGAATCCACCACTTCCCTGGAGAGCCAGATCACCTTTAAACCTAACACCTCCATTACATGATTTACCTCAATCCTTTGAAAAGATGCTGCCCAAATTCAACCCAAGTGAAAAAATACTAGTAGACGACCACTTGCAAAGTTTCTATTTGGCAATAGAAGGGTTAAGGGCTGGGGAATATGAAGATGTAGTTTGCAGACTTTTCTCGCACACCCTTAAAGGAGCTGCGGCATCGTGGTACTTTGGTTTGCCTGTGAACTCTATCCCTATTTGGGATACCTTCGAGAGGATTTTTAGAAGTAAATATGCAACCTAGAAGACTCATGCAGCTCTTATGAAAGGACTATGCGCCTTGAAGAAAGAGAGAAAGGAAAAGGTGCATAGTTTCACTCAAAGGTTTGCAGCACATCTCAAGAATTTTTTTTGAAGCTGATAGGACTATAGATAAAGTCCTGATTGAATATTATACCTCAGCTCTAGGACCCGAGTTGGCCATGTTTTCCAAGATTAAGGCCAAGCCCACTTTAGCAGAGACCTATGAGGAGGCAGAGAAAGTAGAGGCTGAAAGGGAAAGTATTGAAGATTATCCAGAATGATCAGGAGAGAAAAATGTGGGAAGGAAAGCCTTATTGTTTACCAAACCCAAGGAAGAGCAATCACCAGATTTTGAAAGTATGGCAATAAAATTATGCAGAAGCTTTCTAACAGAATCATAGACTTGGAGAAAGAAAAGGAAGCCCAAAATTTCTACAAGCCCTATTACAAGAAACGGGAGGACAACAATCAATCCCAACCCCCTCCACACAATTCGACATCTATGAATTTAACAGAAGTAGGAATGAACAATTTTTGCACTTTCCACCAATAACCTCACTCTAAAAAGAATTGTCCTCAATGGATAAAATTGATGACGTTAGTGATGAATCAGCTGTTGGACTCTAAATTAACAGAAGATGGAGATGAGGAAAGAAAAGACATTAATACGTCAACGAAAGAACAAGAGGATGAGACCATGGTTCTGTGGAACTCTGTCTCATTATTTGATGCCATGGAGGAAAGAAATTGGGAGTATGAGGACGTCGTGGAAGCGAATGTAACAACAAGAAGCCAAGGGTTGGTGAAAGAAGACAGTCTCATGCTCCCAAAGATTAAAAGGCTGCAAAAAAATGTTAAGAAATTTCAAAATAATTCCTCAGCTGATAAGATTCCCGAATTCACCATTACCAGCCAAGATCCTCAGCAGAATGATATGTATGCCAAGCCCCAGGAAGTAAAAATGAGTGTTGATAAGCCTCATCCCACCGAACCATAGATGGATTATGATATCATGGAAGATATAAAGAAGACAAGGGTGAATATCTCATTATTTGAAATGTGTAAGGTGCCGTAGCAGAAAGAAAAACTTTTGAAAGCACTTGAAGCATTAGAGGAGAGGCTGCCCACTGACAATCAACCCAAGGAAGAAGAAGAAATCGGGGAAGCAAGCATTGGGGGTAAGTCTAAGAACAAGAATCCACCTTTCCTCCTCACATTTGAAATTTTTAATCACAACGTACATAATTGCCTGGTAGACTCAGGGGCATCAGTTAACGTCATGGCAATATCAGTCTGTAAAAGGATAAATGGGCAGCCTAAGCCATCCACTTGGAGGGTTGTTCAGTTGGATAGGACGAATGTGAAATTAATTGGGGAAATGGAGGATGTCCTAGTCTGCCTATCTTCAAATGATAAAGTTTTCCAAGTTATTGATATCGTGGTGGCCGACATACCAGACGCTTATGGGATCATTCTAAGCAGAGACTCGTTGGAAAAACTAAACGGATATTTTTCGTCGGATTGGTCACATCTGTGGCTACCGTATAAAAGAAGCCTGAATCAAATTAAAATCTTGAGGGAGCCTCACATGAAATACAATGTTACTCAACTTGAGGAAAAGAACGAACCAGTGGATTCTGTGTTGGGAAATTACTTTATTGAGTTGGAACCAGGAAATTACCAAGCAGAAGAAGCCAGCAACCCGTCAGACGCTCAGCCTGATCTCCTTCGATTTTCACAGGCTGATGAAATCGACTGTAAAATAGCAAACTTAGTGGTAGGAGTAGATTCTTGTGCAGTAGTTAGCGATTTCTGGACATTGTTTTTTGATGGTTCTAAGACGTTAGAAGGGTCAGGGGCCGACTGTGTCCTGATCAACCCCAAGAAGAATAAACATTTTCTTTCATATAGATTAGAGTTTGAATGTACAAATAACACAACTGAGTATGAAGCATTGGTGCAAGGTTTAAGGAAAGCAATCAAATTAAAGGTAAGTAATCTGAAAGTTTTTGGAGATTCTGAAATAATTGTAAAATAGATTCGGAATCAAATACATTGTATTTCTCCTCACTTGAAAGCTTATCAAAATGAGGTATGGGACCTACTCAAATTTTTTAATGCATTTAATATTATATCAATTCCAAGACTTAAAAATGCAGCAGCTGACCTGTTGGCCACATCAGCTGCTAGGCTTGTGCCTACTAATAATCGATGCTCCGTTGAATTGCTTTTCAGGCCCTTGGTCCCTGATATGATTACCAACCTACGAGTGTTCGACGACGATCAGTAGATTATAGAATGCTTGACAAATGACGAGGTATTTAAAGGGGCGATTATAGATGATGAAGAACATCAGGCCGAGCTAAAATATGATAATTTCATCCCTAAAGGAGTCAGAACCTTAGAAATAATGTTCGATTTAAATGAAAAATTTAGAAGACCAGCAAACATGAAGACTCACAGCTCATCTCTACAATTCGAATTGATAAATTTAGGAACCGAGACAAATCCTAAATATGTGAATCTTGGCAAATAATGTTCACCAGCAGAAAGAGATAAGTTCATCGGTATTTCTAATCAATATAAAGATGTTTTCACCTGGACATACAAGGATTTGAAGACATATGACACCAACATCATCCAACATGTTATCCCCATCAAATCTGGAGTCAAACCTTATCAATAACCTTTAAGGAAAATGCACCCAAAATTGGAACCCCTGATCCAGAGTGAATTTAAGAAATTATTGGATGCTAAAATCATTTTTAAGATCAGACACTCTGAATGGGTCTTAAATCTGGTACCAGTGAGAAACAAATCTGGAGAAATCAGGCTCTACATGGATTTCAGAAATTTAAATCGTGCTTCGGATAAAGACAACTATCCTGTTCCACCCATGGAGCAACTACTACAAATGGTCTCAGGTTCTGAACTATTTTCTTTATTAGACGGATTCTCAGGCTACAATCAAGTATTGGTAGCCGAAGAAGACAGATTGAAGACAACATTCAGGACCAGATGGGGAACCTTAGGCTTACTGAAGAATGCCTTTTGGGCTTATAAATGCCGGAGGTACGTTCCAGAGGGATATGGACATAGCTTTCCACGGTTTGATTGGCCGTAGTGCTGTAGTGTATCTCAATTATATTACAATATTCTCAAAGAGGAGAGAAGAACACGTGTTTCATCTAAGGCATATTTTTGAACGCTGTCGAAAATATGGTATCTCACTCAATCCCAAGAAGTGTGTGTTCGTGGTTACGGAGGGAAAGTTGCTGGGTCATGTAGTTTCAAAGAAGGGAATATCTATAGATCTGGAGAGGATCAAGGCCATTGAACATATCCCCTTGCCCCATAATAAAAAGGGGATGCAATCATTTATGGGAACAATAAACTTTGTGCGAATATTTGTGCCAGATTTTGCTTAGATTGTCAAACCTCTACAGCAAATGGTGAAGCAAAGTGTGCAATTCAAGTGGACTAAGATTGAGAAGAACGCATTCAGCAAGATTAAAACTGTTGTTGCACACGCACCCTCCCTAAAAATCCTAGATTTCGATAAATATTTTATTCTGCATACTTTTGCATCTGATGATTTGCTAGTAGCTGTGCTTACTCAGAAGGAAGATGGGGGGGGATGAATTCCCAATATCTTTCATGAGCACTGTTCTACAAAGGGCTGAATTAAATTACCCGGCTATTGATAAACAAGCTTATGCAGTCTTCAAAGCAGTGAAACAATTCAGGCCCTACATATTGAAAAATCGAACCAAGGTGATTGTCCCACACCCAGCTGTGAGGTCCCTTTTTGTACAGAAGGAGTTAGGAGAAAGAAGAGGTAATTGGGTAACAACTCTTCAAGAGTATGACCTCGAGTTCAAGCCAACTTCTGTAGTGAAAGGGCAAGGGTTGTGCAAACTAATGACTGAAAATGGAAACAATGAAGAACATGACTGGGAAGACGAGGCTGAATTACATTTGATGGATGTATGTCCTCTGTTCATAGCCCTCGAATCTTGGTATAGAGACCTTGCGCATTACCTTCAGACATGATTGTTGCCAGAACATTGGAATTCTAAGCAAAGAAGAGCGCTGCATCTTAAATCAGCCTCCTATCAAATTGTTGAACGAATATTATTCAGAAAAAATTACGACGGAGTCCTTCTTAGATGCTTAGAGAACGAAGATGCGAAGAAGGTAATGACAGATCTGCATGATGGGCCTGTCGGGGGGGAATTTTTCAGGAGATACTACAGCTCACAAAATTCTAAGAGCCGGTTATGATTGGCCCATGCTTTTCAAAGATGCACACGCCCATGTCAGGAAGTGTGACATTTGTCAAAGGTGTAGTGGAAGACAATCTAGAGCAGCTGGACCATTGAAGCCTGTGATGATCACGGAGCCGTTCGAGCAATGGGGGTTGGATATTATTGGGGAGATAAAGCTGAAATCTTCCTTAAAACATAAGTATATTCTGACCGCAACCGATTACTTCACTCGCTGGGTCGAAGCCATCCTGTTGCGCAAAATAAATGAGGACGCGGTCATCAACTTCCTGTAGGACCATATTATAACCAGGTTTGGAGTTCCAGTTTCTTTAGTCTTTGATAATGCTACTTACTTTTCATTGATTAAATTAACCGCTTTTTCTCATGAGAAAGGAATAAAGTTGCATTATTCTGCCAATTACTATCCACAAGGAAATGGCTTGGTTGAATCTACTAACAAAAATCTGATTAGAATTTTAAAGAAGACTGTGATAGAAAACCAGAGGAGTTGGCACTCAGTGCTACCAAACGCCCTTTGGGTTGATAGAGTCACCTCCAAGTCTTCGATATGAGTGTCTCCATATACCCTTGTGTATGGAAAATAATCCATTCTCCCCCCCAATATCATGCTACCCTCTTCCATAATAGCTCAAGAGTCTAGAGGGTCAGATAATGAAGTCTTGCAAATGAGGATATATACTCTCTTGAAAGTAGAAGAGGCTCGATCTAAAGCCAGAGAACGCTTTAAGCAACAACAAGAGGTAATAAAGAGATGGTTCGACAAACACAAGGTAGGAACAAAAGATTTTGAAGTGGGAGATTTAGTTCTCAAGTGGGACCACCCCCATGATGAGAAAGGAAAAAACATGAAATTCCAGCAGTTGTGGGTAGGTCCTTTCCAGATTGCGGCAAAGCTTGGCCCTTCAACTTATAGGTTGCAAGATTTACAAGGGTGGAAAGATAAATTACCAGTAAATGGCTTAGTTCTCAAACCTTATGTTTCCTGATTTTTTTTCTTCTATTTTGTATATAAATAATCTGGCCTGACCTTTGTCTTTGAGTCATGATTTTTCAGTTTAAATTTCTACGAATTTCAATAAAACCCGTGGTTGCATGGGGAACATCAGAATTTGGACTGATCAAAGTTCTTAGGTGTAAGACTGTATATTTTCGTTATCTAAAAGAACTTCTTCCATTTTAGCAGTTTTCTCAAATAGCTGTGTACGCATTGAAGTCCTGCTTAACCCTTATGAAATAAACTAGAATCAAAGGGTCTGGAATACTATTTTGAGGCTCCATCCATGTCACATTTAAATGTCCTAGGGAATGATAGCAAAGGGCCCATGGAAAGAAGTACGGTAAATAGTATATTAGATACAAATGATCCCATGCCAAGAAATGAATGCCAAAAGGCAGATAAGATTCAAAAACTCCCATGGAAGCATTATATATCAAAACAAATGTTGAACCATATAAGTACTAAATCGCCGAAAGTTCCTCTCCGTCCGTGAGCTGAAGCGTGAATATACCCCTCACACAAAAGGACACTTGGGATAGAGGAGCCTAAATTAAAATTCAGAAAGAAAGGCATGTAGGAGGACTCATACGAAAAGGACAAAAGTCTAAAAATCACGAAAGTGCTAAGGTGGCATGTGAATGAGAAACAAATGAATATTTTTGTTTACCATATGCTACAATCCCGTGGTGTCTAAGCCGGAAGCTACCCGAAGACAGAGGTAACAATGAAACTCATCTTTAGGCCTCAAAAGAGTTATCTTGACTTGAAAAGCCCTGGTTTCCACTCTCCCAAATAGGACCATCATCAATGATTAAAAGTACATATATTTTCCATTTGAGAAATCCAGATAGCTGGAAGAATTCAATAAGTTCGTTTGTTGTTAAAATAGTCTATCACTCAAAGAATATTCGTCCAGAGATCTAGGTTCACCAGGTAATCGCCAATTGTTGCAGCTGCAACTGTTTTCCCCAAATTTTTTCAAATTTTAGTCCCCTTCATGATTTTAATGTTGCTTTGAATCGTTTGGATCCATGAATTTTGGGTCATGCTTTAATTTCGGATCATCTTGAAGTTTAACTCTCGTCCTGTTTTCAGAGATGTCTTATGTTTATAATGACTGTGGGTCACGAATTTTGGTTTCTGTTTTATTTTCTACTCGAAGACGAATCGGACCATTTGTTCTTCGTAAAACCGCTGTTTTGGAGGTAAAACAGTTTTAACCGTTGCTAAATTTTTTAAGTTTTTCAAACATTTAGCATTCTTATTGATCGGAGGTTATTGTCTGTCCGTCTTCCGCCATTGCGGCTCCCAAAGTAGCTAAGCACCCAAAATGTAAGTGCTCCGCCCGCCAAGACGTGTCGATTTTTGGTCACGTGTCTGTAGCCTTTTTCTTTTCTGCTGTTGCGGTTGTGCAAAGCCCTTGACTTCTGATGTCGATGTCTTTCCGATTTCCTACTGGAATTTTTCCCACCCGCAACTTAGGTCATAACTCTTCCGACTTCGATAGGCCTAAGTGTTTTCATAGTGCCTGTCGCCCGTTAAGACCCGCTTATGTGGCTATGAGTGAGTCCATCCTGCCGATGTTAGCATTCTAAGCCGCCGATGAGTTTTTCATTTTCCATCGTTGGTGAGTCTTTCAAACCCATGTATGAACGAGATAGTGGTGCCAGCACTTGTCAAGGTCCTCATAGCAGTAATGTAGTACATGGCCTCTCTTGATGCTTAGCCGTTTTAGTTGATATAATTTGACATTATTTAGAATGCAGTCCCAATGAATGATGCACGTCGTTTAATTGTAGGTGGACTCAAGAGACTGGTCAAACTATCGCAGTGCGAAGGGAGCTAGGTAGTTTTGGCAAAGGTCGAACCGAAACCAACAGGATCGCAAGGAGGGCAAGCAAAGTCGAAGGCAAAATCAATAGCAACAAAGGCGCGGACCTGAAAGGTCTGTCAGTTACTTAGCGAATCATGAGTGCGCACAGACAAGATAAAAAATAGGGATATGAAACATTGTGAGGGACCGAAAGGTCACATGTTTGGGGGCAACCCAAGCGGTCAACTGTTTTAGTTTAAATATTTGAAAGTGAGAACTTACAGGGGCTCTTTCCCCTAGAGAAAACTTGTAAACTATCGCTTGTAAGAGGAACTATTTTGTTTTACAACTAGGAATTGCAAATTTTACCTGTTGGAGAAAGTGCTATGTGGAATGTCTCAATGTGATTAAATGAACGATGTTGAATGGGAACTATTTTGTTTTTGACTGTGTTTCATTAACTATGAGGATGTTCTAACTTTCTGAACCTATGTTCTTGTCTGAACATTCTCCAGTACATTCTGTGATGCTTTTCCACTATGAGTAATGGGACTTTTTTTTACTATTGATGAGTTATCTTATCATGTATACTTTTATTCATGTTTATATGTTTTGGTCATAAGAACAACTACCTGTGATTTGCCATAACATGTGGACAGTGTTGTATTACTCATGAATTAATATCTAGCTCTCTAGAGATAGTTTAGTTAGTAATTTATCTTCTAAAAATGTATGTGATTTAGATGCTTGTGAGTTCTAATATGAGAGGTAAGACCCTGCGCATCACTTTGTGAATACTCCTGGAATTCTTTATCAAATCTGCATATAGGTAGGCACTTGCATATCATATTTTAAGTAAAAAATACAAAAAATACATATGGTGGACCGGGACGCAACCGGTAAAACCTTTATTTTTGTTACTTGACCTACGGTAGTCGGACTGCAAACTGAACGGATTCCCTACACCAAACAGTCACGGGCTAATTGGGAACGTTGACTGGGGAGAATCCCTAGTTGTTGTTGCCTGGGATTTTCCAGGCCTCAACATGTACCTAGGTAGGTCGGTCGAGTTAGGTAAAATGTCAGTTGGGAAGTTTAGTCACAAATAGGGAGATTCCCTCCCTCATTTACACACACACACACACACACACACACACACACACACACACACACACTTGTATTGCGCAATAGAGAGAAATAAGGAGAGACAGAGAAGGAGGAGGACCAATGTCTTTGGTGTCTTAGCTATTATGATTGGGGTTTGGTCTCTCAATTGATGAGATCTTATTCTTTTGGAATTGCATACTGGTAATCTATATTGAGAAATTTTTGGTATGTTTTTCACTTTAGGGTTTCCCAGGGTAAATTGTTGTGTACCTTGTGATTGTGTTTCTTTCAATGATCCTCTTTATGTTGTTATTATGAAAATGTATTAAATGCTAATCAAGTTAGAAATTAAGCTATGAAATCATAGAAAACTTAACACCCTCACCTATCCCTGGTGGATACACATAGCCCTCATTTTAGTTGCTTCCATAGCTAGCTCTTGGAATTTTATTGCATTTAAATATTTTCATGCTTTTACAATTTCCCATGGCTTTCTAGCACATGCATCACAATTATAAAATAATTTCCTTTTAAACATCGAGTATTCACTAGTAGGGACTTGGTCTTGAAATCCATGCTAGGAATTTATACACTGCAATTTATACACTGCATATCAAGCCAATACATTCTAAGGGCTTAAATGGGGGTATTACATAACCCCCAATTATTCTTTCTCTTGAAAACTTAATAGTAGATATTGGTTAACTTCTACATATTTTCCTTCAAGACTTCACACTCTTTCACATTTTATACTCTGTCTCTCTCTTTATCACGCACACACTCATGTCACACATCTCTCTCCCATTCCACTGACCACCTCCCCATCCCTCTCTCTCTCTATTTATCCTTCTTAAATCCCTTCATTTACCCTCTCATGGTATCTCACCTACTCCTACCGCTAACCACCACCACCTGATCTCTCTCACTACTACATTTCGATCCAAAATCCGACGGTTACTTCCGACGGCGCGTGGATTTTTTTTTTAAACCTACCAAAAATCAGAAAGTTAATTTTTTTTTAAAAATTTTGGCCATAAGCGTCGCTTAAGCGACGTCTAGCCTCATAAGCGTCACTTAAGTGACGGCGCATAAAAAAAATCATTTATTAAACATTTAACCAAAGCTCCAATTCTTTGTTTATGTGTCGCTTAAGCGACGACGCATCAAAAAAAAGATCATTCCTTAAACATTTCACCTTCACTAAACCTTCATTTCATCGTTGGAATGTTTGAGCTGGATTTTATCCGTGAACAAGAGAACTGTGGTTCGATTTGCATCGATTCTGATATAGTTTTTAGGGTGGGTTGGATTGTATGCATGACAGTAAGCCTGTGGAGGGGCGAATCCACCCATGCCTTTCCTCCGTTTCCATCTCTTCTTAAAGATTTATGTTCAATCTTGTGTTATGTATTTGCGATTTAACCAAATTGGACTGAAACTTTGAAATTCAAGCGCCAGTAGGGGATTTTGGCCATTTAATTGTGGTTTGTAACACTCAAGCTACATATATTTTGACCGATCGAGCTTCTTTCGAAAGGGCGATAGAGGCCCATGGCCGCCTCTGGTAAGTGATTTATACTTACTCTTCTTCTCTATTTCACCCACTTTTTTGTTTTCTTCCTTCCTAGTTGCTGCTATTGTTTAAATCCATGAATTGAGAGCCATTATCATCTTTTTCTTTTAGCTCTTTTCTCCAGGGTTTTCTTGGATTAAGATTTTACAGTGTTCGTTGATATGTCGGGCTCCCTTCATAAATTTGCAATTACTATGCTAATATTCAATATTGTTTTTGGCAAAAGCTCTACAATTCAATTTTTGGGCTGTAATGATTAGTGGCTGACACTGCTGTGGATATTTCTACTACTTTATGTATTTTTTTGTTTCTGAAATTTGGGCAAAAAGCATTTTGGCGTAATCATGGAAAAAAATGAGAAAATTCAAACGAGTCTTATCCTTACCACCCTAAACACGAAAGGAAGTTGGCCCT
Source organism: Pseudotsuga menziesii (assembly GCA_001517045.1). Lineage (NCBI taxonomy): Eukaryota > Viridiplantae > Streptophyta > Pinopsida > Pinales > Pinaceae > Pseudotsuga > Pseudotsuga menziesii. Next base: position 101,950 of record LPNX011166103.1, read on the forward strand.
AACTTTATCTTTTCTTTTGGTTTTATGAAATAAATAGGTAATACTCCTCCACCCAAGCCTTGGGAACGTGTTGGAAGTTCATCTGGGCCTTCTCCATTTAGTCCTTCTTCAACTGGACCCACAAGTACTGTGGTCGAGTCATCTGGAGTAGCAAAAATAGGAGAGAATTCTGATACTGAAAGAAATGTGCCACTTGCTAACAGAAGCACTGTTGGTCGACCTATGCCAGCAAGACCTTGGGAGCAGGGTAGCTACGAAAGTAACTATGGAGGTAAATGTGTTGCATTATATCCTGTTTAACTAATGTACTCATAATTTTTTGAGTTTATTTCAGTAAGTTAAAACTTAACACTGGTCATGTTAGCATTAGTATCCACTATCAATAAAAGCTAGCAGTATTGTTGCATATTGTTTTTTTAATTGTATTTGTGTTATTATGACATTCCACATTTGACAACCTTGTATTCTGCTGAATTCAGGGTATCGTTCTACGACAAATTATAATTCAGGTTATGGTTCTATGACAAATTACAATTCAGGCTATCAAATTGCCCTAACTTTAGGAGGTCCTAGCTAGTTTGTGTGCTCTGAATCAATTGGTTGTCCTTTCTTCATGTTCATCTCCGACTCTCCAAGTACTGTGCCAATATGCAGGTTTCATCAATGGTCTTGGGCCTGTCCTGAAGAGCATTACTTGCCACCTTATGTGATTGTGGAGTCCACCCCAATACTTGATGATTACATTTGGATGCTTGGAGGTATTTCCATTTGAATGGCTTGTTCTCCCACCTTGTGTGACTGGAGTCGACCCAGATACTTGATGACTGCATTTGGATTCTTGGAGATATTTCCAATTGAATGGATTTTTCTCTGAAATTTGTACTGTTGTCTTGTACACTTTAGCCCCTTTTTTGACCAGCATTACTGCCTTGAATTCTCTGGTTCTCTTCATACTCAAGGTGTAAAAGTGAGACTCAATGATATATTTGAACATTATCCCACTTAATTCACTTGTGGATCACCCTCCAGTCTAAGTGTCTCTATAGCATTCCCACCAGGTTTGGTCATGGTCCATTAGCTTTAGTAAATCAAATGCTATATTCTGCTTCTCTTATATTATGCACACTAAAATAAATTTGTAACTGTTGTAGCAAATGATTTAATTTCATTGCATTGACCTCAGGTCATAGGGCTTGATGTTCACTCTGGTATTTCATTGAACAGAGGTGGGAAGATGTGTTACTGGAGCTTGGTCTTTCTTTCGCTGGCTCTTTATTTTTTGGTTTTCCATGGCACCCAGAGCCCTGATTAACATTGAAATGCCCGTGGAAGAGTCCAAACTTGCTCTATAGGGATGCCATCAACACTTCCATCCTCCTCAAAATATTGAAGACTTGTGCTTCTAGTCTTGTAAATCTTCCCTCCAAGTCATCCTTTGGGATACTACTCTTGGGTAGGCCTTGGGGCTACAAGACTAGAAGTGCTCACTAAGAGAAAATATACAAGAGTACTATTTCTTGCTCCAAGTCCTGTAAGTTCTCACTAAGAGTTCTGTCTATTTGAACTGCCATGGGTAGGACTTGGGGCTGCAAGATTAGAGGTGCAAGTCTCCGAGATTTCCTTACATCAACCTTTGCATATTACAATTGTAATTTGTGCCTCACCTTTCTTACATCAATCTCTTCATCATGCGACTGTTCCAAAGAAAACCCCAGAGAAAATGGCTCTAATAACATTTGGAACTGTAAACTGTAGTGGACATTCCATTAGACAACTCATGACAATAGATCATACAAGGATTTTCTAAATACGATGATATTCAAACTCTTTTGTGCAGTGATCACTGACCAAATTACAATATTATAAGCATGCCACTTTTGCTATGGAATAACTGAGAAAGAAAGCAAGTATAGTAAAAAGAGCACACCCATAACACATTTGAATACAAGAACCCTAGAGAAACCTGTGGGTGAAAACTGGAGGTGGACATGAGGAATGTTCCTTGTGCTTTTATTCCTTATATTACAAAGCAAGATAAAAGGAAAATATTGGCTCACTATGGAGCAAATAGACATTGTGGCCTATGATAGGATGCTACAAGAGTGCTATTTCTTGCTTTACCTTGCTATGGCAACTCTCTCCTTTGCATTGCTTCATCTATGTAACAGAAAACCACTTCGTTAGGAATGGAACCCCTTCCTCTCCTACCTGCGAAGGTTTTAACATTTTCTCAGAACAAATAGGGTTAGTGTTAGGGTTTTTAATGCACCAACTTCTGATAAGGGTTATGGTCTTGCACTGTCTAGAATCGTTCTGAAAGTCTACGCATGGCTAGTTTTATATGTGGGGTAACGGGAGCAAGTGTGGCAACTACTTGGTACTGCAGTGGTCAAAGCAGAGGTCAACTTCCAGGTGCCATAATCTTCTCATTAGCATTTGGAATGTTCTTTTCCATTGGAAAGCTCTCAATGTGTGCTGACACCATGGGGTGGCAAGCCACTGTGTGGATTATGCCTTTTTTTGAATATAAAAGGTTCATTTTCAGGGAACCACGGTTAATGTAACCTTGATCGTATTTGAGATGGAAAAAGATCAAGGAGACAACTAGGGATATCATGGGTCGTTCTACTTTCCATTATACCCAAAGTCCTGATTAATATTGACATGCCCCTGGAAGAGTCTGAACTTGCTTTATAGTTCTGCAATCAATACCACCATCCTCTTGGAAATATCAGATACTTGTGCTTCTAGTTTAGCAAATCTCTCCTCTGAGTCATCTTTTGGGATATTACTAATACTTCAACCGCCATGTCTAGGACTTGAGGCTGCCTTCCTCGTCTTCCATACATCAATATTTGCATCCTGGAGCTATTCCACAGAAAACCCAAAGAAAATGGTTCTAATAACATTATGATCTGTAAACTGCTGTGGATATTCTACTAGACAACTCATCACAATAGATCATACAAGCTTACTTTAAATACAACGATATTATACTCTTCTGTGCAGTGATTACTTGTCAAATTACAATATGACAAGTAATCACTGCACACCACTTTTGCTGTAGAATAACTGAGAAAATAATAGAAAATCCAGTGTAGTAAAAAGAGCATACCAGTAAAACATTGAACACAAGATGTACCCTGGAGAAACCTGTGGGTGGAAACTGAAGGTGGAAATGAGGAATGTGCTTTGCGCTTTTATTTCTAATATTACGAAGCAAGATGCAAGGAAAGTGTTTGGCTCACTATGGAGCAAATAGACAGTGGCCTATGAGAGGATGCTACAAGGGTGCTCTTCTTCCTCTACCTTGCTATGGTATCTTGCTCCCTTGCACTGCTTATCTATGGAACAAAAATCATTACGTTTGGAATGGAACCCCCTTCTCTCCTAGTAGCTAAGGTTTTAACCTAAGTACAATATTTGGCGAATTTTATTGTCGAATTTTAAAAACAATTTAAAATTTATTGGACTTTGCTGAATTTAGGCGAATTCGAATTTCAAAACAAAATTTAAAAAATCAACTTTTTATTCATTAACTGTGTTTTTAAATGGAAAAAATAATAAATATATTTTATATATTGAAAATCTTGAAATATGTATATGAATGAATCTATAATGGCGAATCTTATCCGAATCTCAACAGAATAGGTTTGAATTCGAAGTGAATTTCATTGTTGGAGAACTTGAGTTCGAACCTGAACCATGTGGCTTGGGTTTTAACATTTCCTTGTAGCAATTTGTGTTAGCATTAGGGTTTTTTCATGCACCAACTTCTGATAAAGGTTACTATCTTGCACCGTCTAGAGTATTTCTGAAAGTCTACACACGACTGGCTTTATAGCGTGGCATCTACTTGGTACTGTAGTTATCAAATTATAGGTCAACGTGCGGTGCCATAACCTTCTGATTAGAATTTGAGCTGCTCTTTGGACCATTGGAAAGCTCTCAACGTTGAATATGGCTTTTTTTGAGTATAGAAAGTGCATTTTCAGGGACCCACAGTTTATGCATCCTTGATTGTATTTGAGATGGAATAAGAGCAAGGAGACAAATTGGGACATACTGGGTCTTTCTACATTCCATGAAATGGCTTGGTGATGTCCCCTATGGATAGCAGTCCTATTTACTTCTTAAATTGCATATATGATGTTGCTGCCATTTCGTCATAGCAAATTAACTAGTTTTTTTTCATGTTGTGATTGTCTAAATCTGTTTCTCATGATGTGATTGTCTAATTTTAACTAATTAAGAAGCCTGCTTTTCTATCTTTGTTGCAGGACTCTGGTTTCCCCTGTTTTAAAGGTGGACCAAAAACAATACAAAATCTGTGAAAGCGCTTTCATTTAAGTTTGATTGAAGAGGTTGGCATACTTATTCATAATTGTAACTTTGTCATCTTTTCAGGATATACATGTCTGTGTGTAAGCTTGATTGACATCATGCCATCTTTGTTATTGGTTTACTTACAAATTTTCTGACCGTTGATGTTATGTTTACAAACAACAATGTGTTTCATTGGTTCTTTCTCTCATCAGCAGCAGCTTAGATGCCTGGTGGACAAGGCAGTATGATTACTACCAACGTGTGTTAAATGGTATCTTGTGAGAATTCATATTGTTCGAAGCATTTCATTCTCAGGTTTCTGTGTTCCGTTGGCCATATTTTTTGAGGAGCTTTTGCTTCACCCTCAGGGAAAGGGATTTGTATCATATGCTTCAAAGTTGAGCAATTTGGCAGGTAAAGAGCAAGCAAGCAACTGGTCTTCCTCATCCTTCTAAGTCTGTGCTTGAAATCAAGCAACCAAACAACGAAGCCAACGGAACAAAAGAAGGAAATGAATATTGTGTGCGAGAAACGAGAGAGCTTAAGCAAGCAACCAAACAACCAAACCAACGGCGGAACAAAAGAAGAAAATGACGATTGTGTGTGAGATACAGGAGAGCTTCTAAGTCTTTGCTTGAAAAGCAAGCAACCAAACAATGCAGCCACGTGTGGAACAGACGAAGAAAATGAAGATTGGGTGCGAGAAATAGGACAACTCGTGGTAATAACGAGTGCTTCATCGTCGTGCCACTCCCTCGTATGCGGACTCAGGCATAGAATGGCCCTCCATAGAAAAGCAATGGCCGGAACATAATATTTTCCATTACATAATATTAGCGTAATAGAACATAGAATGATAAAAAATATTTGCCATTACCACTCTTCAATAAAATATGTGCAGTGAAGTTAATTTTTATCCTCTATAAGAGATGCTAAGGACTCTAGATTATTACAATGTTTATGATTATCTTTGACTAGAAAAAGAAAAATATAATTTCACTTCCCAAAATGGCCCTTTTCAAATTACATATAACCCAGATTTTCTAATATTTCTACAGTGATAACTTGCTACGACCTGTACATCATTATGAAGATCAAAAGTGTAACTGATAGCAAGACCTCAAAAGCTCAATCTGTATAACTGATAGCAGCTTCTAAGGACCAGAGTCCTTAAAACAACTTCCAACCCTGAGCAGCAACTTCATGTATCATTTGTAGATATATAATCTTTAGGATATCCTCCAAAATTTCCTTTGTGCTTCTTATAATGTACATTACCCTCTACTCGCTTTCACATAATCTACAAAACATAGATACCTAGTTGCCAATTGCCCATGCACAGTAGTGGTTCAATAGCCTAAGTGTTCCTTCTTGGGTTGAATCAGTATCATGCTAGTTCTAATTTCACCAACTCTGCGAGTAGCCTTTCAAACAAATCCCTAACCACAATCTCAACACCGCAGCCAAAATAAAGGTATTCTTGTACTTCCCAGAGGGTTCTGGCTCCTGAAAAACCTCCAGAATTTCTTCCTTTTCATGTTTAGGCCCTCCACAAACTCCAAACCTTGTCGTTCTTCCGTTGTGGCCAAGCCATGCTTCACTTTGAGTGCTCCATAAATGTCATTCACATTCAGCCTATGCATCCATTTCCTTATCCTTCCTCCGCCTGTCATCTATTTGACTGTTAGCTGATGCAAATTATAACTAAACAATAGTTTTATTAAAAACATTTCGCCTCCTCCCTTTCAGGATTGCTCTAGTTAAGTTTTCA
>LPNX011166103.1:110750-121917 GCA_001517045.1 Pseudotsuga menziesii
TCAAGTAGCAGCTGTAAATCCCAATGGTGGACAAACAGTTACAATCATCTGTTTAAATCTGCCCTCTCTGAAATGGGAAATATAATTCCTTCTGCTTGAACTGAAAACCCACATCAGCTAAAACGAATTCTGTGATTGATCTATCAATGGGCGACTAACAATATACCTCTACTTTATCATTTAGTCAAAAAACTCTGCCAACAATCTTTAATCTCCACTAAAACTTAAAGCAGCTAAAATCGAGGCAGAGGTTTATTAAGAACACAATTGATTAACTGTTGGCTTCTACTGAGTGAGGAGCATACAAGCTCATGTAATGGTAGTTGGTGCTTCTATTGGCTGATAGAGGCACATTTAAACAACAGCTACTGCTTCTATTGGTGGATGGCTGCTCCTTTATCCAAATAAAATCTCTTCAGCATAGTCTCTGTCATAACAAGTCCTCCATGTACTTTATCTTTCAAGCAGATCTGAAATCATCTACCTCATCATGGTGGCTTTGGCATGAAACTGCATGATGGCTAGTGTCTGTTGTACTGCTGTACAATTTGGTGGCTGACCTGCCAACTATTTTAAAATAATGGCAGCTTCATTCTTGCCATGTCTCTCTCCAAAGACCGGTGGTCAAGGCAAATCGAACTAGATGCCAAGAATTTATGTACAGAAATAGTTGGTACGTTGGTGGCTCTTCAAATGGAAGTTTGACTGCCCTCTTCTCTTGCAATCGATTGCTTAAACTCAGCCATGAGGATCTCCTGGCTCTGATACCATATTATGAAATGCACTAGATCCCACTCAATGAAAAAGCCCTAGATAGGGTTGAAGCACATAACTGAACATAAGGAAGAATAACTACAACAACACACTTTGATATGTATGAATAACCTGTGCTTTTATTACGATGGGGTTCACTTATCTTATCTAGAGCTCAAAATGTGAGATACTTGTCCAAACCCCTAGATGTGTTGGCCTTGACCTACGCATATATTGAGTTCTAATGTAATATGTGCTTCAGTTTTAAATGAATGCAACTTGATAATGCATTGGTGTGGCATATGGGATTGAGGAAAATGATGTAGATTTTCCTTTTGCAAAATGCTGAACCATGATAATCCCCCTGGCCTATTTTGTGATCATTCATGATTTCATTAAAGCTTGTAACTAATCCAGGTTTTTTTATAAAATAGTGCTGACATCTTTCATCATGGCTCATCCCCATTACCACTTACCGACGGTTTACCACTTACCACTTACCACTTACCGAGTATACCCAATTTTGAAATATTAAAAAAAAATAAAAAATTCCCTGCCGTTGCTTAAGCGACAGTTCTTGATGTCGCTTATCCGACGGTTACTCTCTATAACCGTCGCTTAAGCGACGGCTACTCAATATTTTTTGCAATATTTAAAAAAAAAATTGACTAACCATCGCTTATCCGACGAACCTTCTGTCGCTTAACCGATGGCATGAAGGTTATTTTCTCAAAAAAAATTCACTACCGTCGAAGATATTCTGTCACTTAACCGACGCTTTAAATTTAACCGACGGTTACTGAAGTGTCGCTTAACCGACGCTTACTTAGGTGTCAGATAACTGACGACAAGTTTCTGACGCTTATAAAAAAACCAAAGTGTCGTACATGTGACAGGGAAGTGTCGAAAATCCGACATGACGGCCGTCGAATTTTTGGTCGAAATGTAGTAGTGTCTCTACACCCCACTCTTTCACATTTTCTACTCCCTCTCTCTCTCTCTCTCTGCCTAAACCCTGAACTCCCATTCTGTGTATGCATGTGTGTGTCTTCGGGGAATCCAAAACTTCATAGCAGATATGGGTTAGCTTCTGCATCTTTTTCTTAAATACTTCTTACTCTTTCACCTTTGATACTCTCTCTCTCCCCTTCAACTAACCACCTCCTCATCCCTTTACCTCTCTCTATATTCCTCTTACACCCCCTCATTCACTCTCTCTTGTCCTCTCACCTACTCCTATTACTAACCACCACCACACTATATCTCTCTCTTTCTCTAAACCCATAACCCCAACCTCTTTTCTCTCTATCTCTCTAAACATTCATAGTATATATTGGTCATATTTTGCATCTTTTCCTTGAAAACTTTACACTCTTTCATGCTTTTGTACTCTCTCTCTCTCTCTCTCTCACACACACACCATCCTTCTCTCTCCCCTTTGACTAATCACCTCCCCATCCCTCTCTTTCTATATATATACTTCTTCCACCCCCTCATTTTCCCTCTCCTAGTTTCTCACCTACTCTTACCACTACCAACCACCTCCGAATCTCTTTCTCTCTCTAATCCTCTAGTCGTCAATCTCTCTCTCTTTAGGGCATCCAACTCTTCATAGTATATTTTGGTAAGTTTCTATATCTTTTCCTTTAAGATTTCACACTCTTTCATGTTTTCTACTCTCTCTCTCACTCACACACACATGCACACCACTAATAATCACCACTGATCTCTCTTTCTCTCTAAACCCCTAACCTCTCTTTCTCTCTCTCTTTGAGGCATCCAAAACTTCATAGTAGATATTGGTAAGCTTCTGCATCTTTTCCTTTAACACTTCACACTCTTTCACAGTTTTTACTCTCTCTCTCTCTCTTGTGTCATCTGTCTCTCTCCCCTTCCACTAACCACCTCCCCATCTTGTTATCTCTCTATATATACCTCTTCCACCCTCTCATTCACACTCTCTTGACCTCTCACCTAATCCTAACAGTAACCACCACCACCTGATCACTCTCTCTCTCTAAACCCATAATCCCTAACCTCTCTCTCTCTCTCCAAAACTTCATAGTAGATATTGGTCAGCTTCCGCATCTTTTCCTTGAATACTTCACACCCTTTCATGCTTGCTACTCTCTTTCTCTCTCATGCCATATTTCTCTCTCCTCTTGATCCGGAGGATTATTCATCTTTAAGTTACACTGATCCAATATGGTACAATAGTAGTTAATCTATGGTTTTAACTCATATGCTAGCCATTATATGCACATGCTGCACAGATTATCACATGCCGCCCAGCTTATCGCATGCTGCGCAGCTTTTCGCATGCCGCGCAGTTATGTAGGGGCCGTGAAGTTGTGCACCGTCAAGTGAGCATCGAATGGTTCATGGAGGTTAGGCATATGCCGTGACATTTGTATGCTGCAACAACGGATCAGGTATATGACGAAGTCCTTATATGCCGCAACATTTATATGCTGCGGAGTTGATGGTGACATCAAACGGTTACGTTACATGTGGCATAGCCTAGTGGCGGTCGTTGAAACATGTTGTAAGGTAGCGTATGAGCGTGGAGTTGGTTGCAACATTTCGGGGATCTGAAACGTCGTGGTAACATAACGCTTGGGAAGCGATTTGGCAGGATTGCATGGTTCAGTTTTAGCATATGGTTGTAACGATAATAAAGAAGATAACAACTGTAATGAAGGAGGGAGGCGAATCCGTTACTTATCCTCCCACTGAACGCTTAAATAGGTGATTCTGACCACTTTAAGGGGACACAGAGAGTTTTAGAGCATAGAGCTTCGTTTTTATGTGTGAGAAACTTAGGGAGTTGCTATGAAGTACACAGATGCTGTTCTTTTTTGAAGTCGACATTCTTTGTTATAATTTAACTTTCTTTGCCTTTCGAAGGCTAATTGTAATTTCCAGAAGAGAGGTCTTAAAGACTTCGTACAACATTCTGTTTACAGTTGCTGAAGTTAATTCCAGAACCATTTTTGTACCCTTTTAAAAATATTAATTGGATCGGTACCCATTGGAGAGGGACTCGGAGACGTAGCCCAGTGGAGGGGGTGAACTCCGTTATCAACTTCTGTCTGTGACTCTCTGATGCTGTGTTTTTCTTTCGTATAAATGATTATCTGTGTGGTTTTCCCCTTTTCTGTTCTGAGCATTTAATTTCTATTAATGCTGTTCCATTAATTAACCTGTTGAACGCATTCTTTTAAAACAAACTTTTAAATGCACATAAGTTGAGGTCCGACGGATCATGTTATGGTATCAGAGCAGGTTAACTGCTTGTGCAAGTTTGTGAATGCTTACCAGGTCCAGGTTAAATCTTGGTGAAGGAGAATTAATTGAAGGTGATCCTGAGATTGGCTCAAGGAGAACATTCTCAAGAACCATGTCTTCTCCACGAGGGGAAGAAGAAGGACATACAGAACGGGAAAAACCTGTTATTTCTGAGAAGAACCACTCATTCTCAAAGTGGCCAATTGCATTTAGTTACTATGCCTCATGAAAAACCCTATCCTCTTGGTTGGGTTACTAATGATACACAATTGCAAGTTACAAATAAATGTGTATTGAAGTTTGCAATCACTGAAAAGTTTATGGATGAGTTAGAACTAGATGTAGTACCACTTGACATTTGTGGAATTGTACTTGGCAGTCTGTATTTGTATGACCGAAAAGCAGTATTTTATAGGGAGTAGAATAAGTATCACCTTTTTAAGGATGGTGTGGAATATATTGTATGAGCACATAAGACAAAAACAAACCTAGCAATAGTTTCTGTAGGACAAATGAAGAGGTTGGTAAATGCTAGTAAGAATTTTGTGTTAATGATGGTTAAGGTGAAGAATGACGAGATCTCTAAATATTTTGAAGAGTGTGACCCTAAGCATAAATATGAACTGATTGAAATCATTTCTGAGTATGATGAATTGTTTCAAGATCTGAAAGGGTTACCACCAAAGAGAGAGATTCAGCATGAGATACATTTGTAGCAGGATGTGCCACTCCCGAACATAGCTATGTATCGGATGTCTGTAATGCAGAATGAGGAAATCAAGAAGTAGGTTCAAGAGCTGATTGAGAAGGGGGTCATCCGGCCAAGCACTTCTCCTTGTGGCTCCTCGATAGTCTTGGTTTCGAAGAAGGATGGGTCTTGGAGGATGTGCATCGACTATAGTGCCCTTAACAAAATCACCATTAAAAATAGGTATCCTCTTCCCCGCATTGATGATTTGCTTGATCAGTTGAAACATGCAACTTACTTTACAAAATTGGATCTGCGTAGTGGGTATCATCAAATCCGTGTTGCTGAAAATGATGCTTGGAAAACAACGTTTAAAACAAAACAGGGTTTGTATGAATGGCTTGTGATGCCTTTCGGGCTCTGTAACCCACCTGCTACTTTCATGCGGGTCATGAATGATGTCTTTCGTTCATTCATTGATGATTTTGTAATTGTATATCTGGATGATATCCCAGTGTTTAGCAAAACATGGGAGGAACACATTGTACATGTGAAGAAAGTTTTAGATGTACTGAGGAAGGAGAATCTTTATGTAAAAATGTCTAAATGTGAGTTTGCTAAAACTTTTTTAGTATATTTGGGCCATATTATTGGTGGAGGCCACCTGCGAGTGGACCTAGCCAAGGTTGCTGTCCTTGTAAACTGGCCACGGCCTAACACTGTTACTAAAATTAGAAGTTTTCTGGGTGCGGTTCAGTATTGGAGAAAATTCATTTCTGGGTTTTCTTCCATTGCTGCTCCATTACATGCGTTGACAAGCATTAAAGAAATTTTCCAGTGGGGAGGCAAGCATCAGAGAGCCTTCGACACTTTGAAGGAAAGGATTAGCACTGAACCAGTTCTGACATTGCCATATTTGCAACAGCCAATTGAGATCGAGACTGATGCCAGCGGGTTTGCCATGGGAGCCATTTTGATGCAAGGGAGGAAGCTAGTCTATTACCATTCAGAAACGTTCTCTACTGTGGTAAGTAACTATCTGACTTATGACAAAGAGTTGTATGCTTTAGTACAGAGTGTGAAGAAGTGGAAAAATTATATCATGGGAAAAGAAATAGTCATACATACTAATCATTAGCCACTTCAATATCTGCAATCTCAAACTAAAATACAACAAAGTAGGCATTTAAGATGGATGGGATTCTTACAACAGTTTCATCTTGTAATTAAGTACAAAAAAGGAATTCATAATAAGGTAGTAGATATGTTATCGAGGCCGCCTACGAATGCTTCAATCATTCTTCAAAATAGTTCATTAACACATGAAATTTATATTGAACAGTATGCAGAAGATAAAGATTTTAAGAAAGTATATGCATCACTAATCCATGGTAAACAGGAAGAGAAATATTATGTGCATAATCAACTCTTGTATCGTCTCGGTAAACTATGTATTCCATAGAAAGAGAGAGTGCATGTGATTCGAGAAGCACATAGTTCATTGATTTCAGGACATTTTGGACTAAGTAAAACATTGTCTGTATTGCAGAATCACTGTTATTGGCCTCAGATGCAAGAAACTGTAGCTAAATACATAAGAGGTTGTGTTATGTGTGCAACGAGCAATCCTAGCAATAGGAAATTGGGTTTGTACACTCCTCTTCTAGTTTCTTCTCATCCCTGGGAAAGCATTTCTATGGACTTTGTAGGAGGACTACCTATGTCTAGAAAGGGGCATGATTACCTATATGTTGTTGTGGATAGATTTAGAAAAATGTGTATCTTAATGCCATGTAACAAACAAATCACTGCTGAATAAACAAATCATCTATTCTTTCATAATGTTTGGGTACATTTTGGGCTACCCATGTCTATTATATCTGATTGAGATTCCCGGTTCTTGGGAGAATTATAGTCAACTTTATGGGAGCTTATGGATACTAAACTTAAGAAAAGTACAGCTTTTCATCCACAGACCGATGGGAAAACAGAGGTAGTAAACAGAACAGTGATTTAGCTGCTCAGAGGCTATTGTAGTAAACATCCTAAACTTTTGGATGAGCAGTTGCAATATATACAACATGCTTACAATCATGCAGTTCATTCTTCCACGAAAAGATCTCCTTTTGAAACTTGTTTTGGTTATCTGCCAAAAACACCGATGGACTTCTCTTTCGGAAAAGATGCAGTGGATGGACATCATGATGCAGATAAAGCTCTAAGGTTCATTCAAAGAATCCAAGCAGTGCAGTAGGTAGTTCAAGAATAGTTGGAGAAGAGCCAGGCAAGGTACAAAGCCAGGCATGACAAGCATCAAGTTGATCATCAATTTCAGGTTCATGACAGAGTTTGGTTACATATCACCAAAGAAAGAATGAAAGGTGAAGGTAAAAAGCTTAATCCTATCAGGTACGGTCCTTTTGAGATCTTGGAAAAGATCGGTAATAATGCTTTTCGCTTGAACTGTATGAGCCTCCTATGATCATGGATGAGGAAACTAACATACAGATTCCTTCAGTTGATGATATAGCACCTGAATACATGAATGAGTTGCAGGATGATGTTATTCTTGACAGAAATGTGAGGACTTCATGAAGGGGGAATGATGAGTACCTTCGCGTGGGGCTTAAAGGCATGCATCCTAGCAAAGCAAGATGGATGGAGATTGGAAAAGTGAGGGAGCTGTACCCTCACTTACTTGCCGAATAATTCAAGCTTTTGGTGGTCCAAAATTTCTCCAATGGGGAGGAATGATCTGGAGGATTATTCATCTTCAAGTTACACTGATCCAATATGGTACAATAGTAGTTAATCTATGGTTTTAACTCATATTCTAGCCATTATATGCACATGCTGTGCAGATTATCGCATGCCGCGCAACTTATCGCATGCCGCGGATCTTATCGCATGCCACACAGTTATGTAGGGGCTGCGTAGTTGTGCACCGTCAAGTGAGCATCGAATGGTTCGTGGAGGTTAGGCATATGTCGCGACATTTGTATGCTGCAACAGCGGATCGGGTATATGATGAAGTCCTTATATGCCGTGACATTTATATGCTATGAAGTTGATGGTGACATCAAATGGTTATGTTACATGTGGCATAGCCCAGTGGCGGTCGTTGCAACGTGTTGTAAGGTAGCGTATGAGCGTGGAGTTGGTTGCAACGTTTCGGGGATCTGAAACGTCATGGTAACATAATGCTTGGGCAGCGATTTGGCGGGATTGCATGGTTCAGTTTTAGCATATGGTTGTAATGATAATTGAGAAGATAACAGCTGTAATGAAGGAGGGAGGTGAATCCGTTACTTATCCTCCCACTGAACGCTTAAATAGGCGATTCTGGCCACTTTAAGGGGACACAGAGAGTGTTAGAACATAGAGCTTCATTTTTCTGTGTGAGAAACTTGGGGAGTTGTTGTGAAGTACACAGACGCTATTCTTTTTTGAATTCGACATTCTCTATTATAATTTAGCTTTCTTTGCCTTTCGAAGGCTAATTGTAATTTCCAGAAGAGAGGTCTTAAAGACTTCGTACAGCATTCTGTTTACAGTTGCTGAAGTTGATTCCAGAACCATTTTTGTACCCTTTTAAAAAGATTAATTGGATTGGTACCCATTGGAGAGGGACCTGGAGACGTAGCCCAGTGGAGGGGGTGAACTCCATTATGAACTTCTGTCTATGACTCTCTGATGCTGTGTTTTTCTTTTGTATATCTGATTATCTGTGTGGTTTTCCCCTTTTCTGTTCTGAGCATTTAATTTATGTTAATGCTGTTCCATTAATTAACCTGTTGAACACATTCTTTTAAAACAAAATTTTAAATGCACATAAGTTGAGGTCTGACGGATCACCCCTACCACCTCCCCATCCCTTTCTCTTTCTCTCATTCCCTTCATCCCTTCATCCCTCCTCCTCAATACACACTTCGCCACTTGATGCATGACCTTGTGTTATGGATGCATAGACCTGTAGAACACCTGTGTTATGATGCATATACGTTATAACTACATATACATTATGGAGGTCTAAGCATCCACACAAAAAATAAACACTTCAAAACAATCAAAGCATTTTCTATGAATTCCATAACGCATATGTGTTAAAAGGCATGTACGTTATAACGTATATGCGTTATGGAAGATTCATATTAGCATTTTCTATGAATTACATAATGGATATGCATTAAAACACATGCACATTAAAACATATATGCGTTATGGAATTCATAGCACGAATGAAGATTCAAAGCATTTGCTATGAATGTTAGGGTTAGCCTTGACTTGGGAATGAGTCAAAGGTAGTTTAGTTCTAGCTCATGGTTGGAGCACATTTCATCATGATCACTCATTTAAATGTGATGATTTTACCACATTCCTTGAATTTATCTTCATTAATTGTGTCTTCATAGTTTGGTTCTTGGCTAGTTTCTTGTTTGTCTTTATTTTCACTTTATTTTTCACTGTCTTGATTGAAATGTTTTTTACCATTTCCCCGAGAAGTATAAATATTTCTCTTTATTTGTCCACATTTCAATTATTTCTACCATTCCTAAAAAAATGATCCAAAGCGAAAGGCATTGTAATTTCCAAATACTTTGGAGTTTAGTTAAAAATAATGATAATAATAATTATTAAAAATTAATAATAATATTATTATTCATATATAGTTTTATATAGTTTTTAATAATTTGTTTTTGAAAATTTAATAATGATAATACTAATAATAATTCATATGGGGTGTAGAATATATGATGAAGAGGTGTATTAAGATACTCCTTGTGTTAGGTCACTAGTTTGAAAATCCGTGGGTAATAATAATAATAATAATAATAATAATACACTATTACTTTTTGATATCGGGATTTTAAAGGATTATCATAATAATAATTATTTATAATAATATTATTATTATATATTTTTTGAAATGAATAGATTTAGGGTTTAAAACCCTACGATGGTAAGAAGATGAAACACATTAGAGGTAAGGTAGAATGAGCATCGTGTGCGAGTTTGAAGTAGGATGAGTGGAGGAGGAGCGAATGGAGGAAACATTAAAGAGGGGGAGATGGTGTGAAGGAGAGGAAGGATACGATGTAGGGAATGGGAGGTGTAGATGGAGTATGGGAGTAGTTTGCAACATGAAGGAGAGGGAGGAGAGGGTGGAAACAAAGGCATGGATGTGTAGAGGCAGCATGAAGGAGAGGGAGTTGGCGTGAAGGAGAGGGAGGAGAGGGAAATTGATAATCCAACCATGGTGTGGATGTAGAGAGAGGGCTAGGATTGAGTGGAAGAGGTGGAGGTATATGAGCACAAAATGAAGAAGGAAGTGGAAGAGCGTATAGCAGGTAGTTCCTTACGGGATTTTGGCAAGAGGAAGAGGGAAGTGCTGGTCTGTGGGAGGTATTATAGTGTGTGGGAGTGAAGTGTGGATGGGAGGGGTGGGAAATGTAAAGTGATCGAGTGGAGGTGGGTTGAATACATGGGAAATAGTAAGGAGGGATAGTGGAGTATCATATAGAGTTCTTGTTGATGAGTGTAGAGGGAAATTGAAGTGGTATGTGGAATGAGAGAGAGTGGGTGAGGGAGAGGTTTGCATGGGATAGGAGGAAAAGTGAATGAGAGGACTCCGAACTGAGAGAACCAAATGCTTTGATATCACTTGAAAGCATACACTTTTAAATGTGTATATGTATATGTATAGGTATATGCATGTGTGTGTGTGTAAAGTTCAATGTTGTCTTTACAATGATAAATGGATAATATTTTATATGAACGGTAGTGAAAGTATATGCTTATTAATTCTAGACATGTTGTTTAACAATTAATTAGCAATTAATAACCTAATGAACCTAATAATAAATACATAGTATGTATAGTAAATGCAATATACATTTAGGTATATTAATATATCTCCCTCTCTCTACCCCTAACCCCCCTCACCCTCCCCTTAACTATCCTCCTACACCCCCTACCCCTAATCCACCCCCCCTCTCTCTCCCTAACCCTCCTCCTACACTCCCTACCCCTTTACCCCTTCTCTTTATCTAACTCTCCTTACACCTATCCCCCCATCTATCTCTATCTCTCCTAATTACCCTTCCACTACCCCTAACCACCCTCTCTCTCACTCTCTAACCCCATCCCCCTGCTCCTCATATATATGCCCCATTCTCTCTAACTACCCTACTCCTCCCCAAACCCCAAACCCCATCGATCTCTATCTCTTTCTCTCCCTTGAACCCCTACCCCCTAACACTAATGACCCCCTCAACTCTCTCTCGCTCTTTCTCTGTCTCTGTCTCTCTTTCTCTCACACACACCCTACTACACCTCCACTATCACTAACCCCCCCATCCTCTCTCTTTTGCCCCTCCTACCCATAACCTGTATTATTCCCCTCTCTTACTCTCTCTCTCCCCTACTCCTCCACTTACA
>LPNX011166103.1:128503-153861 GCA_001517045.1 Pseudotsuga menziesii
TGCATGGATAGGAAAATTTTAGATGCGGGGATCAAGACAGCAAAGTTTATAAAGTATTAAGCATGCCTATATTCAAGCACAACCAAAAAAATTGGCAGATATGATAGCTTAACATGATTGCAAACGAAAATCCTGCAAAATGAAATCTCAGCAAAGGAAAGCACTAATCTCTATCAAATCTAGAGAGCTTCCAAGATTGTTATGGTTACCAAACAATCATGAATCCATAGATAGAGCCATACTATTTCTGGGAGAGAAATTGACTTCTATTACAGTGTATTGCATTGAATACAACTATCAAATTTCTAAACGAAGAGGAAAAGTAACAAAAACAAATAATTTTGGAGATCAGGTGCCTCAATTTGCCTTGGAAATATTATTTTGTGACTGCTCTATATCAAAGGCATAATCATAGGGATTATGTACAATTGGGCTGAATAACTGTTAAAAAGAATGGAAGAAAACTGAAAAACATGTTTTCCAACTAAAATACAGTTGTAGAATACTTGAATTTGGCTTTATATACCCAAGGATTATACTACTAAGGAAAGAGACAAATGAAGAGGGGAAAACCTCCATATTCCATCCGTGTTATAGCTAAAAGAAATTGGACTACCACAAGAAACACTCCAAGTGTTATTTGAAGGAAGAGAAAACATGTGTATCTATGTTCCAGCTTAAGGAAAATGGACTAGCACAAGAAACACATCAAATGTTATTTGAAGGAAGGGAAAAATTATGTGTTTGGTTGAGTTTAAAATAGTTTCCAAAATTAGCCCGTGACATCAAAGAAGATGAACCTAAAGAAGAAGAAGTAGAACAGTAACACAAAATGTGTCATTGGAAAATTGTGGATTTTATTTCTACTTGATAACAATAGTGTTGGAGATTGCAATATAAATAATAAAGCACGCAGAAGCAACTTTAATTCTTACTCCAAATATTCAATATACTATCAATGTACAAACATGTAAAATTTCTATTTTAATAGAACTCTGACAACACTTTTTATACACCTGTCAACAAACAACTGTTGACATATTTCTCTGTATTTTGATCACATGATCACTTCAACAACATTAAATTTAGATGATTTGGATATTTGATATTATTCCAATTAAAATTAATGCAATCAACAACAAATTTAATTTTATGGAATGAGTCTGATACTCCAGCTAGCATTTATAAATACATTATTGGTTTGATTAGAATAAATTTTAGAACAAGGGATATAATATAACCATTATGATAGTTTATAGTAAGAGTACGCTATTTTCATAGTAAGAGTACGCTATTTTCCCAAAATGCTTGTAGGTATCTGGAAAGGGAATTATAATTTTTACTCCGATGATTAGAGGTACTGTAAATTGTCTGCTTCATGAATGCATGCAATGGAAGTGAACTATAGAATGTCTACCCTAGCATAATAGACCATGAAAACCACCGATGCAATACCAGTAATGAACATACAATGTGTTTTTGAGTTTTAAATGTTAATATTTCATTTGATCAACAAAGATCATTCCAAAAATTCATGAAACTTGTACATTCTTTACCTAGTTCCCATGTAATCAATGGAATAATAATAAAAATTCATGTCATAAGGAATTTTGTCATGGAATGACAAACTGTTAAATTTTCAAAATTGCGATCCTCATTGTACAGTAAAATAGTCCACAGGGATAGTGCACAATTGGGCCGAGTACCTGTTACAATGAATGCAAGAAAACTGAAAACATGTTTACCAACTAAAATACAGTTGCATAATACTTGAATTTGGCTTTATGTACCCATAATTATAGTATGAAGTAAAGAAGCAAATGAAGAGGGTAAAACCCCCATATTCCATATGTGTTCTAGCTTTAAGGAAATTGGACTGCCACAAGAAACACTCCAAGTGTTATATGAAGGAAGAGAAAACATGTGTATCTGTGTTTCACTTAAGGAAAATGGACTAGACAAGAAACACTCCAAGTGTTATGTGTTTAATTGTGTTTAAAATAGTTTCCAAAAGTAGGTTGTGACATCGAAGAAGATGAACACGAACAAGAAGCAGGACACCAACTAAGTAGGAAATCAAAAGTAAGTTTTGAGTCAGATATGTCTAAACTTGTTAATATTTCACTTGGTCAACAAAGATCATTCCAAAAATTTGTGAACCTTGTACATTATTTACCTAGTTCCCATGTTAATCAATGGAACAATAATGAAAATTCAAGTCAACAGGATTTTTGTCATGGAATGACCAATTGTAAAATTTTCAAAATTTCCATCCTCACTGTCCATGGAGAGCCAATGAATCTGATACACGTTACTTGTTTAGGATAAGTTGATAGAGAATATTCCAAGTTAAAAGTATTTTGAACCTTCAGTGACCAGAGCTGTTCAAACTCCATAGGTAGCTATGTCCCTATTAAAGAAAGCAATACAAAACTACAAACACCTATCATAGAGAAAGACGAAAACTACTTTGGGAAAGATCTTGAGTTTATTTTATCAATGGCCAAGCCTGATAATGATGTTATAGTACAGATAGAAAGCTAAACAAGTTTACCGAGGTAGTCAAAGGAAAGAATATTTGTAAAAAACATGACCTTCATCCCATATGGGAAAATTTACAGGCTTGTTGGAAGAGGAATTAAAATTGGTACCAAGTCTCTGTCAATTACAATGGGAGAATAAATGCCATTTCTTGGTAAAAGAAATTGAAATTTGTTTTATAAAAAAATATGATAGACAAACAATATTTTCAAAATTAAATTCAATAATGCAGAGAGACCCAAGAAGGATTCATATAGGCTTAATTCCAAAGCATGAAGCTATCATAATAGAGAGTCGAGACTGATTCTCAACTATTACAGCACAAAAAAAATTGAATTTTTTACCTCAGTTGTGGGGAAGAGGTTGAACTACCTTACAATTTATTTTGAGGATGCTAGAACCTTATTGAAATCCAATTAAGGCCCCAGCAGAAATCAGTCCAGTTAAGACACCTGCCAATTTAGTTCTAACTTGGAGCTAGTTGTTGTACGGACTGATTTCATTGGCTGAAGTTTCTAGTAATATGAGGAAATTCTGTAAAATTCTTTTGGATTGTGCCAGGTTGCAGAGTTGAAACAACAAAATTTATTCAGAACCAAATTAGAATGGTAATATGGAACTCAACCATGCAAAAACCCTTATTAGGTATCTGTTGATGACTAAAAATAACAATGAATTTTGTTTCTTGACATGGTTTTTAGCCCCAAATAAATCAAACAAACCTGATATGATTATTTGTGAGCACAATCAATATCATGGAAAATCGACAATAACCCTTCAACATGGAACATGCCAACCACAAATGGCACAATGACAATCTTGCTCTTTTTAAGATAAGCAACATCAAATGGATTCGAGTTGTGAGTTTCATCTAATTGTGAGTTTTAGTAATTAGTGTGGATATGATTGGCAGCAATAATGGATAATGGAATGAATCCATAATTTAACAACAACTATCCTTCACTTTGTGAATTGCCATCAACCATGACTCGAAAGCTCAAAACATCATTAAATGCCATACACATTTATCTTGAAATCTTACAGGAACATTTTGACAAACGATTTTATTTCTTTAACAATATTGTATATTTCCGTAATGAAGAACTGGAAATGAAATAATTGGTTAAAAGGAAAAAACAATGAAACATTATTCTTACAAGACTGCATTGTAGTATAAAAAACTCCTAAACAAGCAATCCTCAACTATGGCTCGCCCTCAGAGTTGGAGAGTTAATGGGTTCGACCCTCTTAAACATTGAACATTAACAATCATAGTAAAAATCACCATTCAGTTTAACATTAACAATCCTAGTGAAAATCACCATTGAGTTACAGACAAATAAGATGGTCTAAAAATCATGGAGGAAAACTAACTTCAAGTTAGAGAGAGCAGTTCTCCTTCAAAACGTCTTAACCGTCCTGAGCCAAACAAATAGAACACATAAACGATTACTATTACAAACACACACATTTATTCAGCCATTGATTCTAAAATTCAAGAAAATATTCAGGAGTCAGGAAAATTCAAAAGCAAAACAATTACTTATACACCACCACAAATTTATTTAGCCACTGATTATCAATACCAAATTTTTATTGAACCATTGATTATGAATTTCAAGATAGCATTCAAGCATCAACAAAATCAAAACCAACAAGAATGAAAGACAAGAACTATACCCAAACCAAAACACATCAAAACATAGTAGAAACTACATCCAGACAAAAACATAAAAATCCAGAAACAAAACCAAACTACATTCACACCAAATACTGAGCATTCACAGACATAACAAAAATAAAACCTCAAAAACATCTGTACATCAAATGTAGCTGCTGTAACTCCACTAAAATAAAACTCCAAGACAAGAAATAATCCAAACCCACCTTAAATAAACATCCATTAGGATAAATATTTCAAACCCAGCTCAGATAAATCTCCAACAAACTAAAATATTCAAACCCAATAGAGATAGAGCTCCAAGAAGCTAACATATCCAAACCCATATCAAACATAATTAAAAAAAATCAATGTACAATAGAAAACGCCAATTTTCAACAAAAATCCCACAGATAATTTGAAATCTAGTCATGGAACATCAGAGTTCTTTAAGGAATTTACAATTCGACTACAAACGAATACAACAGCTTGAATTATTCAGAAATTCGCCTTAGAGGTCTTACTAATGTGTAAAGAGATCACATATTTTGAAAATTAAGAAATTTGATCATTTTTAAATTTTTAAAAAGTTAAACATTTGTTTTAAAAAAAAATCAATGTTTAGTACAGACAAACTAATATGTTTGAATCATTTATAAATGTCCCCCGTCGGAGAAATAAAAAAGAGAAAGAAAAAAACTTTAATGCAAACAAGAGAAACAAATAACAACTGGAAAATTAAATGATATAGAGTGTTGCATAATAGTCTTCACATAAATACCAATTAATGTGATAAGACAACATTATATATCAGATATTAGTTCCAGTAGACAAAATATCAATATATGTTGATGAAGTGCAGTATGGAAAAAAGATAGCCATAATTTCATGACATATCCATGGTTCAAAAAATGGAGCAGTATTATCATGTTAGATGTAAGAAAAGTTGTGTTTAAGACTGAACATTGTCTGATGTAACATTGAGAACAATTTTACTATGTGAGCTATACAAAGTGTAAAAAGGGAAATGTGTGTAAATTTTTTTTTTCTCTTTTGTTCTTTTGCAAAAAAAAATTCCAGCTACTGGAGAGCATGGAGAATTGAGCACAGCATAAGTTGGGAATGGCAGTGGCCAAAAACACCCGCAAGTTGTTTTGTTGTTTCCATAGCTGGAGCTGGATCTGCACATTTGATATACAATAAAGTGAGACCATCAAGCAAAAAATTGAAGATTGTAGAGCAGAATGAAAAGCAAATGTTGGAAATTTTTTTTGTGAATATTCGAAAACAATTTTTTTTTCTTAAACAAGAACGGCAGTTGTTTTAAAAAAAATGTCTGTTTGTTGTGTGAGCTTGAATGATATTGACCTACTCTAAAGGAGCAATAGACAAAACAGAAAGGATCATATTACATTTGAAGATATCAAAACCCTCCAAAGGGCATTTTAGTTGTAATCAGTGGGATGCTAATTTTTGTCAGTAACAGAATGCTATAATAAAATTTTGTTTGTCAAATAAGGTGCCAAATAAGAAATGGTTTTTTTTAGCAGGGAACTTATTTGATTAGCAATGGCAATAATGATACAGAGAGTCTGGTCTCAATCTAACAATAAAAATCTAATTGCAAATGATGTTTAGGTTTCAACAAACTTCAACTAAAGGAAGATCTCTTTGCACCTCCACCAGGAAGCCACAACAGAGCCTTCACTGCATATATCACTCAATTGCACAAGGTTGTAGTAGGGGCAAGTTTTTGAAAACATTTGGAAAATTTGTACACAAACAAATGTAGCTAGTTATGTGTAGTATTGCAATTTTATCCCTTTCTAAAAATCTAGTAGAAGGCATGAAAAGAATCAATAGATTTCTGTGTTTCATATTTTTTTTTGGGGGGGGGGGGGCATATTAGGGAAATATACAGAGACTTCAAATTCCAGCATAAGAAAACTATTTTCCATGCAAACAATGCCTGAAATAGATTCTCTGATTTGAAAGACCAGTTCAAGAATAAAAAAACCCTAGAAAAAAAACCATTGTTTTCAATGGTAGACTGTTTCAAGAAACCAACATGCATATCAGAGAGGTAACTATGATGTAACATACATACATGACAGTTGTAACATTCAAATACACATAACACAATCAATTCATATAATCACAGGTTCCTTTACGTGGGTTACATAGGTTCCTGTCAAAATCGATACAATCAATCCTCACTTCCTCATACCATGAAAAATTCCTTTGCAAGCATATAGTCATCCATTTATATTTGACAAACCAGAGATCGATAGTTACCAGAGATGTTTGGAAATCACTTCCCTGAGCTGCTTAAATGGCTTGTGCAACTATCTCTATATCAAAATGCTATAAAGCAAAATTTTCTCAGTAATATCAAGATAGAAGTTTGAATAGAAAATAGAGGAAGCAATGTAGGATGCTAAAACCATTGTGTAGATATCTTCACATGGATTTTGCACAAATGACAATGTGCAGATATGTTGACATGGATTTCGATATAAAATTGGAACTTGTACTCATGTTTCAATGATGTAAATGTTTTTTTGGTATTCTAACAATCAACAATAAGCTATACCTTACATCAGAAGGCGCAAGTGTTCAAATTGGGTATTCGTCATTTTTTTTTTGAGATAAATTCTACACATCGCACAAAGTGATTATCTTGGGTTCCATTGAGTTGAAGCCTTTTTAACTAAGGTGTGCCTTATTTATAGAATTTGACCAATGAATTTACATTTTTTTTTCAAGAGATTGTATTCATATATTTTTCTAGTACCACAAAGTGACTAGTTTCAAGAAAACTCCACATCATTGGAAGAGTGGGATGTTACTTGTCCAAAATATAGGATGTTATTCAATCTAGTTTCAAGAAAACTCCAAATCATTAGAAGAGTGGGATGTTACTCTGTCAATTTAAAAGAGAATCAACTAAGGAGAAAGAAGAGGAATTCATAGTAGAATATAATCAATTCCCATTAATGTTGGTTATTAGCTAGAATAACCAAAGAATGCAATATAATGTAAATAAAACTGGAGCATGCTCAGTCATTCTAGAACACTTGTACTTCTAATAAAAGTAAAAATTCCTCATTTACTGTTATCAAGAACTTAAAGGTCTCTGGGGAATTTAAGACAACAGAGAATCATTATGACAATCATTAAACTCAGCCTCAACCCACCACTTGACTGCTGAACCAATATCCCCTATGACTATCATTACCACAACCTCCAACAAAATCATATACTTTAAATTAATTTCTAACTTAATTTCATATCGAAAAGAAAAGAACCATTCAACTTGAAGAAAAAATGTAAGCAATCATATTACAAACTAAATGGTTTTCAAATCACAACAAATACATTAAAAAAGAAACTAGATATAAATGATTTCTCAGACTCGAGTCAAAAGTCATATTTCTTACGCAATAATGGGTAAAAGGGATCTTAAAATGCAAGGAGTTATGTTCGAAGTAAGTGATGTCTCGATAATGTAGGTTAATGGGCAAGAAACTGAAGAACTAGAGAAAGATAACTGGTTTTTTGCCTTTAGGAATTTCCTAGTGCAAGAATCCAATATTGTAGCAGTTTCCTAGTTCAATGAATCCAATATTGGAGCAGAGCACACTATACAGCAAGATTGTGAATGTATGGATAAGTCGAAATAAGTATACAATCTATATTCGTTATTGAAACAAAATATTACAAATATAAACATGTGGCTGATATATATTTGTTCTCTCAAATTCATCCTTGAGTTGCATTTCTTATTTCTAATGAAGAAAACTTAGATCCAAACTCATAGGTCAATGTTTTAATAAAAAATTTAAAATTTTTAGATTTGGTAATTTAGTAACAACTAAAATATGGTAGCCTAGCACTAACTAAAATATGGGATAATCTAGGTTTCATAAAAAAAATATCTTGATTTATTACTAATTAATAGACGAAAGATAACATAAACCCATATTAGCACAAGATCAGCTGCTCAAGGAAGACCCAAATAATATTGCAATCAAGATATAAATAGCTTCGTGTTTGTAGTTTGAAATTTTATTGATATACCTATGAAAACAGGGAAAATATATCTATTGAACAGAGGAAATACTTTCTGGGTATACATCTGTATATCTATGAACAGAAGAATCTATATATCTATGAACAAAGGAGTCAAGTTTTGTCAAATTTGTGTGAGAAAAGGCACGGGTATTCTTGCTATTGTGGACATGCAGGTTTTGAACATTGTAAATGATCATAAACCATTGTGGCCCAGACAACAGTAACACACTTGCTTCATTTTTCATTTTTCACTCCAGATCAACTGAAGGCATCTAGAAATAAATAGAAAGTTCAAATTCAACACAAAAAACAAAAAATACTAATATTGATCTTCTGAAGTCTGGAGTAAAGAGCATAATTTTTTCTAGGATAAAACTAATGAGACTAAATGTTGCTTGATGACCAAATAAAAAAATCTAATAAGGAATGTTGTGGTAAACTAACAATTTGCTTGTACAGTCACTTAGTAGCATTTATATCATTTAATATTGTTTGATTGAAATTCAGAATGCATAGACCAGCTTTTAAACTTTGATTGCGATATAGCATTTGTTTTCAAAACAAGAACAGGGGAATAGAAGCAAACCTGTGATTTTGTATTGGCTGTCAAGGTTTTGCAAATTCAGTTATTCTGTTGTCCATCGCCAAGGTAAAAATTCCTTCTTGGAAAAATATTTGTAGATTGAATACCACTGAAGAAACACTTTTACAGTATTGTTCGTATGAAACGGCTGCAATTGTTGGGCAAGTTTGTTTTAGCAATGGACCTCTTAAAGTGCATTCTATCAATTTGTTGGCTATGTCCAAATTGCATTCAAGGTTGTGTTCATATCGAGTTTCAGTTTCATGTTTGCAAAATGTACAAAGCTGGAAACTATGTAGCACTGGCAAGTTGCAGGTGTTGCAGATTGCTCTAAATGGAGGAGCAAAGACATTTTTGGCTTTCAGAATTCCTTGGATCTATAAAATACATAGTTATATAACATAGGAGATGATAAAAAAGACACATAGCAAGTGGTTTTGTTGTTTAATGAAACAAAAGCAGAAAACATGTTTTTCGTGTGTACTCTAATGTAAAAAAAGGAAGGAAAAAAAACTGCTATGCTTATTGTGTGGGCAATTTGATATAGGGAAAGAAAGCAGAGAAAAAAACAAGCGTATAGAAAAAAGAACCTCTGTTTTTTATTCAGCAACCAGTACAAGGTTTTGAATCACATAGTCATCGTTTAATAGATCAATAAATGTGGATGTCGCTGTGTGTATTAAATGAGCACCTCTTGTGTCAAAACCCCAAAATTTCCGAAAAATTTAAAAATTTAAAAATAGCATATATTCTTGTTAAATGCAGTCATTAACTGTTTGACTAGTTTTATGTTACTAGAATTATAACTGAATGATATTTTGATTATACTTATCTTTAAAGAATAGTTTCTTTTCAGTTACTGACTTGTTTTCTGTTTGCGACCACAAGGTGGGGGTTGTCATGAAATACTGGGCTTACTTAGCTTCCGAGCTAACGCAACAGTTTTTCCTTCTTTTACAGATATACAGGTAAGATGTTCGGGTCGCTGCTAACAAATCTCTAAAGTATTCAATAACAATTTGCTGTACAAAAAATTATTCAGTAAAAGTATACACATGCTAGTCAGATTTACCAGGCTCCTAAAGGTAAAGCTTTAACTATGGTTTCTTTTAAGATCTTACTAAAAGAGAATTGAATTCTACTAGTAAAGATAACAGATATTTCTCTGTCAAGATAACAGGATTTAACATCTCTACGGAGTATGAAACCATTGAATGTTCCTACTGAATGCAAGTGTAAAATGCAATAGATAATTCTTTACTAGCAGCAAGCATGGTAGGATTACAACATCATAGATCCAATTTTACTTATTCATAACTACTGCATCATGCCAAGATTTAATTTGTCACTGTAACTAAAAAAAGGATAAGGAGTTTTAGTATCAAACTTATACTTGTCTTACTTCAAGCATTTACAAGGTTTATTAGTTAATACAAGTCTTTCTTTAATTACTTTAAGGATCTGCATTGTTTTGGAATACTACTTCTATTCCATGGTCAATATTGGGATAAAAAAATGACTTTTTAATCATTCCTAGATTTATTCTACTCAACACTGCTTTATGAGTTTCATGGCTATAATATCAAACAAAAAAGGCTAACTTACCCAAGCTACCCATCATATGAAGACTCTTATAATATCTTCTATAACCCTTGGATTTGAATTTGATAAAAGTCTAAATGTCACAACAAGAATGGTTCTATGAATATCAAAAGGATTGTTATTTTACAAATAACTAAGGGTCATAAGGTTAAGAGTAAAACCATCATTATGTTCAATTGATCACTTCATACAAATTATTACCATTCTAAAACTTTATATTATTATTCTCTTTTCTTCATTTATGAACTAGGCAATAGATAATATAGAAGAAAGGTTTATAACCAAGCCGTGCCAAGGTGACTTATTATTTCCCCTTGCTCCTATGTCTTATTATAATTATTAAAATCCTCCAAACGTATATGTATTGACCATACAACGATCATACCCTACGTTAATAGTTTCTCCAATTATTATTTTAAAGATTACATGATTGCTTTTATATGCAGGTGGTTGACTATAGTGCGTCAAACCTTATAGAATCCTCCACGTTATGATTGAAGTTGCAAAATCATTGAAGATCTTTGTTTATGGAACTATAATGTTCCTACCCACTGCATGTTAAAAGATTAAAGGGATTACGTGGGGTCTTTCCAGCCATGCACTGATATGTTAAAAGGTTTGACTCAACCCTAAACTGTCATTCCTTCGTTGCCTTAAGGCCTTCGGCCGCTCTGCAAATTCTCCTGGTCCATTCCACTGCTTGCATTGTTTGCTGGCAGTCCTTATACTGGTTCAGTTTCTCATGGACTCACATACTGCACCGTAAGGGAGATTACTGTGTTGAAAGGCTTGCTGTTGAACACTGAATAGAGTTTGATTTACCTAGGGTTTCTCCCTTGGTATCTATTGCCCGAAAACCTCACTGTGTAAGCCGTCGCCTTAGCTTAGTGCTGCGAGTCAGTCTTCATCGTGACAGGTTATTCATCGCTCCTGTGGGCTCTTCTCATCTGTGGCAAATGAAGGGTTTACCCTTCCTTCTGCTGGTGGTTGTCTTGTTGTTATTCAGTGGCCGTATTTCTATTAGACTCTGAGGTATGTACAGAGTTTCCCTTCGCTTTCTTTTAAGGTATTAGCTTAATAATCAACATTTTTGCAAGGTTTTTACTATTAAGTTTATTCTTCGTTGCAGGGTTGAATCTCTTCTTTTGGCGTGGGAGTGCAAGACTTCAACAGCTGGTTTTCCCCGGTAAGCTTGGTTTTACCCATGGCGTTCTCCTCCTTGCTGGTCCTTTAGGGCAGTTAAGAGTTTGGCTTTGTGGTGTGTAACCCTCGTGGTTACTTTGGTTCAGATAATGAACCTGAACGTTGTAAAAAGAGTTTTTATTTCTTCGTTTAACAAGGAAATCTTTCGTTGTAGCCAATACTGAACTTTTGGTTCTTCACTTGTTTGCTGTGTGATGTATACATGTATATTATTGTTTATACAGGCTGTAAAGGCCTTAATTTGGATTAGATGTTTATCGCTGTGAAGAAAAGGGGAGATAAAACTCCTTCCTTATGATGAACCTTACTGTTTATTTTTAAATTTGTCAGGGTTTACCCTGAACTTGGAATTATAGTTGTCTATACAGTTTTTCGTAATTTATAAATTTTGTTTACTGTACAGTATTTGAAACAATTAACTCATTTTGAAAGGAAAAATATATAAAATATTTAAGCTCGGCCTTATGAGCCTTTCTGAGCTCGGGTACTTCCTGATTCCCGTAATTTGATATGTGTTTTACCTACTAACTGTAAATTATTTATGGCATTAGTAGATAGGGTTTTTCCCTGTACATTAATAGTATATATAATGTTATACTTTTCGAATTTTAAGTCTTAATGTTTAATGACATTCTTTAGGTAACTGTCAGTGTAACCTTGAGTATAAGCTTTGTATTGAAACAAATTTGTTAATGATAATAAGATAAGACATTACTGTGAATTCCAAATAATATTAATTTTTATACAGTAATTAATAGGATGTTAATTACCACTCGGATTATCATAACAGTGTTATTCTTCTCGTAATACTTATTACTTTTGGTACTAGTTCTGCTTAAGTTCTTTTATAAATTTATAAAGTAATAGTAGTTTATTTTCAGTTTAAAAAATAATCTATTGTTTAAGTAATCTCAAAGCTTACTGTTAAAATATACTGCACTTCTGAAGTTATAAGGGTTTCTAATTATATTTAAAACAATATAATTAAGCTCGAAGCTGAGCATTCGATCACTTTATTAACTGTTTACTGTAGATTAAAACACTAAAATTTTTACTGTTAATATTTCTTTTCATAAAGTTGCTATCAAGGATACTGTACTCGGTTTTAACCTTGACATACTAATTATTAAGAAATTTTTAAGTGTTAGTCTATAGTTTATACCCTTCATCTTATACATGATCTTTATATTCTTATTTTATAGTATTAATATTCTTAAGCACTGTTATTTACCTCGCAGTACAGAAAAGGTTTTAATTTGTAATTATAGTAATAAATACATTACCTGAAGTTCCATAATGGTAATACTCCTATAATGTATGTAATAGAATTTTTATGGTTGTTAAATAAAAATGTTAAATTTGAGCATATAGATCTGTAGACAAACACACAACTCACAAAGAAGATCTCACAATTTACTCAGCCATTGAAGAATGAAACAGTGCAAAAGGCTTGCAGCTGTGAATGCTTTCATTAATCAAAAAAGTAATCCAGATAATAATTACAATGATGTAAAATGGCTTTAATAGCCACAAGCAATTTGAATCCACATGAGGAAGTTCGAATTGATGACTCTACTTGACTGCAGGTAACCAAGACTTGTCTAAATCACAATTGGAGTTCTAAAACACAACTAACTGTTACATTTAGTATTAAATAATGGTTAACTGACTGTGGTAGGTGAGAAAAGCACCCCACATGTGTGCAATTAATTAAACCATTATTTAACTGAATGTAACTGACTCCTAACTTGTCTTGACTAGTCATCAACTGAAGTTAAGGACCCAGTAGTTAACTGTTCTTGTCTAAATCATAACTGGAGTTCTAAAACACAACCAACTGTTACATTTAGTATTAAACAATGGTTAACTGACTGTGGTAGGTGAGAAAAACACCCCACATGTGTGCAATTAATTAAACCATTATTTAACTGAATGTAGAGAGCTAGAACTGAATGTAACTGACTCCTAACTTGTCTTGACTAGTCATCAACTGAAGTTAACTGACCTTGGTTGGTTTCAGCACTCCCAGTTGCTTCCTAAATTGTAGGGATTGATCTAGGAGACTCCTAAACTTATGCAATCAAGTGCAATAAGTGGCAGTGAGCCTTAATTAGTGTTCCCCACACTTTGGTAACTGAAACATGTGCCCCAATTAGGTTAAGTTTAACCAATGGTGCTAATGACTATAAATAGACTGGATGGACTCCCGATTTAGACATATGACCAAATTTGGACAAGGGAGGATTAATAATCCTAACAAAAAAGACATTATCTCTCCTGAGAGTACAAATATTTCCATTATTAATATTTATTTTATTTTATAACACTCTGTTATTTATTAAGTTATTAGTTTGGTTATAATATCTGTATATATCTATAATAATCAATAATACTACTTATATATATATATATATAGTAACTTCATTTACTATCCAAGCAAAATGGAATAACAGCTCTGTAAACTTATTTGAGCTCAGTCGAATAAAAGGAAGATTAAGTAATGAAATGACTACATTATTAACCATAGAAACAGACTTACACAACTAGGTTATAACTATAGAGTTTAAAAAATATTTGATTACTCCTACTACCAGTATTGTCTTTCCAGCATATAGAATTTAAATTCTTTAAAAACAGGAAACAAAAACATTGTAAGGTTGTAAAACCGCAGGTATACCTAGTCTGACTTTTTCCTTAGTACAACTATTATATTCTTCTATCTGTTCTTTACAAATAGCAGAATTACTGAGAATGATACACTGTATGAGGGAATAATTTTATCTATGAACATAAACAGCTGTTAGTAAAACAAATACTTTCTTCTGATGATAAGTAAAGAAACACTCTACTATTCTACAACCTCATCATGCTATCTTTTTATAATTTTTACCCCTGTGCTGGAGTACGGTCTCGTAAACCCAGATGTGGAAAAACACAGTGGTATTTATTTTTCATCAACAGATTCTAATACTGATAAAATAAAAACACTCTCATCACTAAACCATTTAAATAACTACTAACATCACTTCCAACTAATCACAGTTACTAAAACAAAGATAGTTAGGTGACGGAACCTGCTTAAGCTTTGGACAACAATAGCAATGGGAGGTTGTTCCTCCCTACCAACTTGTGGAGAGCACTCAAACAGTGACTCCTCAGGACCCCCGAGCTTGCTCTGGTCTCCTTGGCTCGAACTAGGTGCAGTAATAGTCATATACCAGTCCTCAAACTCAGTATTAATCCTAAACTTATCAGTAAGTTCTCCCAGCTAACAAGCTGTAATAAACCAAGTTACTACAGAAATCCTCTCAGAACAACTTCCTTATTGTTTTCCCCTTTTTCCCCAAATGAATTTCCTGAATAGCATTCCACCTGAATGTTTCTTCTCTGGAAAATATCTGAGCAGCCTCAGCTCTATTCATTGGGTACTTTTAAAAGATTGCCTAGGTCTTTTGGGTTAGTTGTCATTTAATGAGCCACCTGCTTTGATTCCACTTTCTTGGGGGATCATGACCCCAATATAGGGAAGTTGCCACTTGCAACTTAGGAAGTGTTTGAGGATGCTGCCACTTGTCTTTTTCCCTCCACCTAGTTCCATCCACCAGTTTGACCAGTAACCTCTTTTTAACAGCTCTCCCATGCTGTTGTCTCCACAATTTATTTATTAATAATAAATATTTTGAATTACATTCCACTTTGTTGACTCTGCTGAGTCATCAGTTCCTATTTATCATTAAATTTAACATAATGTCTCAGGAATATAATTAAAACAATTAACATTATTTTACAAAATTGGGGTATGTGACATACACACCCCCTTAAAATGTAACATCGTCCTCGATGTTACTTATTCCTCATCCTCTGCAACCTCTTGGAACAGATTCGGGTATGCTTCCTGCATCTTACTTTCCAGTTCCCAGGTAGCTTCTTCAGGACTAAGGTGCTTCCATTAGACCTTCACCTGTCCAATGGCACGGTTCCGCAGAGTAATTTCCCTCCTCCCGAGGATACATTCCGGTTCCACCAGAACTTCTCCTTCTGGTTCCACCTGTACAACATTCCAATCAATCACATGAGTAGCATCATGAACATACTTTTTCAGGACAGAAATATGAAAAAAATTATGCACTTTCAAGTTAGGTGGTAACGCTAGCTGATATGCAACTTGACCAATTCTGAATAAAATTTCAAACGGACCACAGTAACGTGGTGTTAGTTTTGCACAACTCCCTAGTCTTAGGGAGCTTTTCTTTGGCCTTACCTTTATAAATACGTGCTCACCCACCTGGAAATATTTGGGAGTTCTTTTCAAATCTGCTTGGCTCTTTTGTCGATCCTGAGCTACCTTCAAATTTTCCTGCACTTATTTCACAATCTGTTCCATTTCCTTCAATGATTCAGGTCCTAACACCAATCTATCTACTGGATTATTCCAGGAGATAGAAGTGTTGCATTTACGCCCATACAAAATTTCAAATGGACTAAACTTAGCTGATGAGTGATAATTATTATTATATGCAAACTTTGCTAAATGCAAGTAGTCCTCCCACTTACCTGGCTGATCCTTAACATACATTCTTAACAGATCTTCTAGCACCTGATTCACTCTTTCAGTTTGTCCGTCTGTCTGAGGATGGAAAGAGGTGCTGAAATTCAGTGTGGTGTTTAATCCCTTAAACAAGGACCTCCAAAAATTTCCTGTGAATTTAGGATCCTTGTCTGAAATGATAACCTTAGGTACTTCATGTAACCTAAAAATCTGCTTCAGAAATATATCAGCTATATTGGCAGCCTTGTAAGTAGTCTTGACAGGAATGAAGTGTGTTGCTTTACTTAACTTGTCAACCACCACCATAATTGAATCATTCTAATTCTGATTTCTGGGCAATCCAGTAATAAA
The DNA here is from genome assembly GCA_001517045.1 of Pseudotsuga menziesii. Taxonomy (NCBI): domain Eukaryota; kingdom Viridiplantae; phylum Streptophyta; class Pinopsida; order Pinales; family Pinaceae; genus Pseudotsuga; species Pseudotsuga menziesii. Next base: position 145,067 of record LPNX011166103.1, read on the forward strand.
ATCCAAGCTGATTACTTCCCATTTCCAACTAGGAATAGGAAAAGGTTGCAGTAACCCAGTTGGATGTTGGTGTTCAGTTTTCACTTGTTGACAATCCAAACATCTAGCTATGTATTCAGCTACTTCAGATTTCATGTTAGGCCAGAAATATTCTTTTCTTAGCATGGTTACAGTCTTTTGGTAACTTGGATGTCCTGAGTAAGGTGTTTTATGAACTTCATCCAAAATCAGCAACTTAACCTTAGCCACATTAGGCGCATACAGTTTGTCTTTAAACAATAAAAATCCATCTTTATTTAGACTATAACCTTTTATTAAGCTTTCTGTAGGTTCTTCTTTAGCTGTAACTTGTAATTTTTGATAATTTTCATCATGTTTTACCCCTTCTGTAAGCTGTTCATTTAAATCAGAAGCATAAGTGCTGATCGTTGCTGTAAAATTTAGCTTTGCGTTTCTGCTTAAAGCACCAGCCACCTTATTTTCTTTTCCTTTTATATGTTGGATTTCAAAATCGTATTCACTTAAGAAGGCTAACCACCTTGCTTGTCTTGCATTTAAATTGGGCTGATCTAAAAGGTATTTTAGCCCTTTATTATCAGTCATTAAAATAAACTTTCTGCCTATTAAGTGGTGTCACCACATTTTTAAAGCATGTATAACAACAGCAAGTTCTAAGTCATAAGTGGAATAATTCTTTTCATGGATCTTTAACTTCCTGGACTCATAGGAAATGACATGTTCGTCCTGAGTCAGCACACTGCCTAAACCGTCATTACAAGCATCGGTGCATACCACGAAATCCTTATTAGGATATGCTATTCTTAGAATAGGCGCAATTGTTAATAAGGTTTTTAATTTCTTAAAACTTTCTTCACACTTTAAGTTCCAATCAAATTTCTTGCCTTTCTTTTGCAAGGAAGTGATTGGATTAGCTATTTTTGAAAAGCCTTCAATGAATGTCCGGTAATAACCGGTAATTCCTATAAATGACCTAACATCTGTTACGTCCTTTGGAACTGGCCAATCTTCGATTGCCCGAATCTTTTTGGGATCAACTGAAATCTCTTCTTTAGTCACTACGTGACCTAAGTACTGGATTTCATCTCTAAAGAAATCACACTTGCTGAACTTCGCAAAAAACTGTTGTTCTCGCAGCTCTTGTAAAAATATCCGTAAGTGTTCCTTATGTTCCGCTTCATTTTTAGAATAAATTAAGATGTCATCGATGAACATGACAACAAATTTATCTAAGTATTTATGCATTATATTATTCATTAGACACATAAAGACAGTTGGGGCGTTGGTGAGCCCAAATGGCATTATGACAAATTCGTAATGTGCATACCTTGTTCTGAAGGCTGTCTTGAAGATGTCCTCATCTTTAATTCTTACCTGATGATATCCTGATATCAGGTCTATCTTTGAGAACACCGTAGCTCCACGTAGCTGATCAAACAGATCATCTATGCATGGCAATGGATATCTGTTTTTAATGGTCATCTTGTTTAGTTGACGATAATCTATGCATAGTCGCATAGTTTCGTCTTTCGTTTTGACAAAGATGACTGGTGCTCCCCAAGGGGACACACTAGGTCAAATGTAATTCTTATCTATTAACTCCTTTAACTGTGATTTTAGTTCATTAAGTTCTAAAATATTCATATGATACAGAGCTTTCGAGCTAGGTACAACACCTGGCACTAGCTCAATAGTGAAATCCAGTTCCCTCCTAGGAGGTAATCCTGGAATTTCCTCCGGAAAAACATCAGTAAATTCGTTTAAAACAGGAATATCCTCTATTTTTAACTTATCTTTTTCAGACTTACTTGCCTCATCTGTAATGGTTACAGCATAGGCTTTACACCCTTTCCTGACTGCTCTTTTAAGTTGTAAGGTAGAAATTTGCTTAATTACAGTTTTCCTAGGAACACCTTTAACCTTTACTGGTTGTTCATTATTATTTACGAATGTAAAGGTTTTATCATAACAGTTTAAAACTACCTTATGCTACTCTAACCAATCCATACCAATTAGTAAATCATACGAGCCAAGTGGCAAAACATTAAGCTTAACTGTAGTTTTAAAATCATCCATCAGTAAAGCACATTCTTTCACATAACATGTTACCTTCCTTTTTGCCCCAATGGCTAATTGAACTAACCAGGAACTATCAAACTTTTCAACAGTCAATTTACACTTTTCCACTATCTGAGGTGAAATGTAACTAAGACTAGCTCCTGGATCAATTAAAATGATTACAAGGGTTTGGTTAACCATACCTTCTATTTCCACCATGGAAGTCTGAAAATCAGCTTGGAGGTTCTCCAATGCTACATTTATTCTGGGCATAGTCCTTGCAAGTTCTCCAACAGTCATTTCATCCTGTACAGTGTGAATATTGTTGTTTGACTTTTTTTGATTTGGGCAGACCGAGGCATAGTGCGGGCCATTACATTCCCAGCACTTAACATGCTCATTTCTTTCAAAATTCTTAGTGTAGTTCCCATGATTGTTGGCAGCTTCCTTGCCTTTTAAGTTGCTGGAATTATTAGAATTATTAGAAGCACCATTTCTATTTCCCTGGAAGTTCTTACTGTTAGAATAATTTCTGTTCTTATTATTCTTGAAATTCTTTTGGGATACAAATTCTTTCTTTTTAAACTCAGGCTGATTACTGTTCTTTTTAGCCTTCCAGTGGGCTATACCTTCTTTCTTCTTGTTCTGTTCAAAACAAAAATTTGCTTTTCTCATGGCTTCTTCCAGAGTCCTTGGGTTATCATACTTGATTCTGTCATTGATATGATATGGCAGACAGTTGAGAAACCACTGCACTTTAGGTTTCTCATCGACTAAATAAGGTACATACCTCAAAAAGCTTAAAAACATATTGTTTAAATCCTTCATAGTCATGGATCCCAACTTTAACTCGTAAAATTCTTTAGCTCTTTCTTCATAATATTGTTCAGACATAAATTTCTTCTTGAAGTATCTTTTAAAGGTACTCTAATTAACTTCTTTTTCCTTGATCCCCTTGACTCTTTTCAGATCTTACCACCATATATCTGCTTTTCCAGAGAGATTATAGATTGCCATTCTTGCCTTCAGTTGATTTGAATAGTTGTATATCTGAAAATACTTCCTCATCCCGGATAACCAGGACTCTGCTTCTTCTCCTTTTTTGGTCTCTTCGTTGAAAGTTGGGGGCTTTATTTTCTTAAACTCCCTGGAAATCTCTTCATATGGCATATACTTATTCTTTCTGTCATACAACTCAGCCTCACTACTGTCACTAGTAGTGTAATAGCTTTGTTGTTCTCTGAACCCTTCAGATGATGATCTGCTTTCAGGTTTAGCCAGCTTCATCTTTTTAGATCCTTTCTGATGGCTAGCTTCCTCAGATTCATATCTTTTGCTCCTCCCTTCAGTCTGAAATTTTTCCATCAGAATTTGATTCAACTCTTCTTGAGTCTTCAGAATCCTTTCATTGTCCTTCTTGATTGATTCCATTTCAGTCTTCAAATCCTTTATAGTCTGCATCATCTCTGAAGAGTGAGCAGTTACCTCTTCTAACATAGGTTCTCTGGACATTTGTCTTGTCTCGGTATTGGGAGACTCCTCCTGATCATATTCTCCTATCTTCTCCATACCTGCCTGTTAGATTCAGAAAAAGAAATTTTCTGTTCTTTACATAAAACAAAATACAGGTTAGTACATTATTTTATTGTTCTAGGGAAACTAGTTGAGCCGCATCAAGGCCTAGTATTTGAACCATGTTATGATACCACATGTCAAAACCCCAAAATTTCCGAAAAATTTAAAATTTTTAAAATAGCATATATTCTTGTTAAATGCAGTCATTAACTGTTTGACTAGTTTTATGTTACTAGAATTATAACTGAATGATCTTTTGATTATACTTATCTTTAAAGAATAGTTTCTTTTCAGTTACTGACTTGTTTTCTGTTTGTGACCACAAGGTGGGGGTTGTCATGAAAGACTGGGCTTACTTAGCTTCCGAGTTAACGCAGCAGTTTTTCCTTCTCTTACAGATATACAGGTAAGATGTTTGGGTCGCTGCTAACAAATCTCTAAAGTATTCAATAACGATTTGCTGTACAAAAAATTATTCAGTAAACGTATACACATGCTAGTCAGATTTACCAGGCTCCTAAAGGTAAATCTTTAACTATGGTTTCTTTTAAGATCTTACTAAAAGAGAATTGAATTCTACTAGTAAAGATAGCAGATATTTCTCTGTCAAGATAACAGGATTTAACATCTCTACGGAGTATGAAACCGTTGAATGTTCCTACTGAATGCAAGTGTAAAATGCAATAGATAATTATTTACTAGCAGCAAGCATGGTAGGATTACAACATCATAGATCCAATTTTACTTATTCATAACTACTGCATCATGCAAAGATTGAATTTGTAACTGTAACTAAAAAAAGGATAAGGAGTTTTAGTATCAAACTTATACTTGTCTTACTTCAAACATTTACAAGGTTTATTACTTGATACAAGTCTTTTAACTACTGGATCATGCAAAGATTGAATTTGTAACTGTAACTAAAAAAAGGATAAGGAGTTTTAGTATCAAACTTATACTTGTCTTACTTCAAACATTTACAAGGTTTATTACTTGATACAAGTCTTTCTATAATTACTTTAAGGATCTGCATTGTTTTGGAATACTACTTCTATTCCATGGTCAATATTGGGATAAAAAAAATCACTTTTTAATCATTCCTAGATTTATTTTACTCAACACTGCTTTATGAGTTTCATGGCTATAATATCAAACAAAAAGGGCTAACTTACCCAAGCTACCCATCATATGAAGACTCTTATAATATCTTCTATAACCCTTGGATTTGAATTTGATAAAAGTCTAAATGTCACAACAAGAATGGTTCTATGAATATCAAAAGGATTGTTATTTTACAAATAACTAAGGGTCATAAGGTTAAGAGTAAAACCATCATTATGTTCAATTGATCACTTCATACGAATTATTACCATTCTAAAACTTTATATTATTATTCTCTTTTCTTCATTTATGAACTAGGCAATAGATAATATAGAAGAAAGGTTTATAAACAAGCCGTGCCAAGGTGACTTATTATTTCCCCTTGCTCCTATGCTTTATTATAATTATTAAAATCCTCCAAACATATATGTATTGACCATACAATGATCATACCCTACGTTAATAGTTCTCCAATTATTATTTTAAAGATTACATGATTGTTTTTATATGCAGGTGGTTGACTATAGTGCATCGAACCTTATAGAATCCTCCACGTTATGATTGAAGTTGCAAAATCATTGAAGATATTTGTTTATGGAACTATAATGTTCCTACCCACTGCATGTTAAAATATTAAAGGGATTATGTGGGCTCTTTCCAGCCATGCACTGATATGTTAAAAGGTTTGACTCAAGCCTAAACTGTCATTCCTTCGCTGCCTTAAGGCCTTCGGCCACTCTGCAAATTATCCTGGTCCGTTCCACTGCTTGCATTGTCTGCTGGCAGTCCTTATACTGGTTCAAATTCTCATGGAATCACCTACTGCACCGTAAGGGAGATTACTGTGTCGAAAGGCTTGCTGTTGAACGCTGAATAGAGTTTGATTTACCTAGGGTTTGTCCCTTAGCATCTATTTCCCGAAAACCTCACTGTGTAAGCCATCTCCTTAGCTTAGTGCTGCGAGTCAGTCTTCATCATGACAGGTTATTCATCACTCCTGTGGGCTCCTTCTCATCTGTGGCAAATGAAGGGTTTACCCTTCCTTCTGCTGGTGGTTGTCTTGCTGTTATTCAGTGGCCATATTTCTATTAGACTCTGAGGTATGTACAGAGTTTCCCTTCGCTTTCTTTTAAGGTATTAGCTTAATAATCAACATTTTAGCAAGGTTTTTAATATTAAGTTTATTCTTCGTTGCAGGGTTGAATCTCTTCTTTTGGCGTGGGAGCGCAAGACTTCAACAGCTGGCTTTCCCTGGTAAGCCTAGTTTTACCCATGGCGTTCTCCTCCTTGCTGGTCCTTTAGGGCAGTTAAGAGTTTGGCTTCGTGGTGTGTAACCCTCATGGTTACTTTGGTTCAGATAATGAACCTGAACGTTGTAAAAAGAGTTTTTATTTCTTCGTTTAACAAGGAAATCTTTCGTTGTAGCCAATACTGAAATTTTGGTTCTTCACTTGTTTGTTGTGTGATGTATACATGTATATTATTGTTTATACAGGCTGTAAAGGCCTTAATTTGGATGAGATGTTTATCGCCATGAAGAAAAGGGGAGATAAAACTCCTTCCTTATGATGAACCTTATTGTTTATTTTTAAATTTGTCAAGGTTTACCCTGAACTTGGAATTATAGTTGTCTATACAGTTTTTCGTAATTTATAAATTTTGTTTACTGTACAGTATTTGAAACAATTAACTCATTTTGAAAGGAAAAATATATAAAATATTTAAGCTCGGCCTTATGAGCCTTTTTGAGCTCGGGTACTTCCTAATTCCCTTAATTTGATATGTGTTTTACCTACTAACTGTAAAATATTTATGGCATTAGTAGATAGGGTTTTTCCTTGTACATTAATAGTATATATAATGTTATACTTTTCGAATTTTAAGTCTTAATGTTTAATGACATTCTTTAGGTAACTGTCAGTGTAACCTTGAGTATAAGCTTTATATTGAAACAAATTTGTTAATGATAATAAGATAAGACATTACTGTGAATTCCAAATAATATTAATTTTTATACAGTAATTAATAGGATGTTAATTATCACTGATTATCATAACAGTGTTATTCTTCCTGTAATACTTATTACTTTTGGTACTAGTTCTGCTTAAGTTCTTTTATAAATTTATAAAGTAATAGTAGTTTATTTTCAGTTTATAAAATAATTTGTTGTTTAAGTAAACTCAAAGCTTACTGTTAAAAGATACTGCACTTCTGAAGTTATTTGGGTTTCTAATTATATTTAAAACAATATAATTAAGCTCGAAGCTGAGCATTCGGTCACTTTATTAACTGTTTACTGTAGATTAAAACACTGAAATTTTTACTGTTAATATTTCTTTTCATAAAGTTGCTGTCAAGGATACTGTACTCGGTTTTAACCTTGACATACTAATTATTAAGGAATTTTTAAGTGTTAGTCTATAGTTTATACCCTTCAGCTTATACATGATCTTTATATTCTTATTTTATAGTATTAATATTCTTAAGCACTGTTATTTACCTCGCAGTACAGAAAAGGTTTTAGTTTGTAATTATAGTAATAAATACATTACCTGAAGTTCCATAATGGTAATACTCCTATAATGTATGTAATAGAATTTTTATGGTTGTTAAATAAAAAGACATTATCTCTCCTGAGAGTACAAATATTTCTATTATTAATATTTATTTTATTTTATAACACTCTGTTATTTATTAAGTTATTAGTTTGGTTATAATATCTGTATATATCTATAATAATCAATAATACTACTTCTATATATATATATATATATAGTAACTTCATTTACTATCCAAGGATAATGGAATAACAGCTCTGTAAACTTATTTGAGCTCAGTTGAATAAAAGGAAGATTAAGTAATGAAATGACTACATTATTAACCATAGAAACAGACTTACACAACTAGGTTATAACTGTAGAGTTTAAACAATATTTGATTACTCCTACTAACAGTATTGCCTTTCCAGCATATAGAATTTAAATTCTTTAAAAACAGGAAACAAAAACATTGTAAGGTTGTAAAACCGCAGGTATACCTAGTCTGACTTTTTCCTTGGTACAACTATTATATTCTTCTATCTGTTCTTTACAAATAGCAGAATTACTGAGATTGATACACTGTACAATGGAATAATTTTATCTATGAACATAAATAGCTTTCAGTAAAACAAATACTTTCTTCTGATGATAAGTAAAGAAACACTCTACTATTCTACAACCTCATCATGCTATCTTTTTATAATTTTTACCCCTGTGCTGGAGTACGGTTTGGTAAACCCAGATGTGGAAAAACACAGTGGTCTTTATTTTTCATCAACAGATTCTAATACTTATAAACTAAAAACACTCTCATCACTAAACCGTTTAAATAATTACTAACATCACTTCCAACTAATCACAGTTACTAAAACAAAGACAGTTAGGTGACGGAACCTGCTTAAGCTTTGGACTACAACAGCAATGGGAGGCCGTTCCTCCCTACCAACTCTTGGGGAGCGCTCAAACATCTACTCCTCAGGACCCCCGAGCTTGCTCTGGTCTCCCTGGCTGGAACTAGGTGCAGCAATAGTTACATACCAGTCCTTAAACTCAGTATTAATCCTGAACTTATTAGTAAGTTCTCCCAGTTAACAAGTTGTAATAAACCAAGTTACTGCAGCAATCCTCTCAGAACAACTTCCTTACTATTTTCCCCTTTTTCCCCAAATGAATTTCCTGAATAGCATTCCACCTGATGTTTCTTCTCTGGAAAATATCTGAGCAGCCTCAGCTCTATTCATTGGGTACTTTTAAAAGATTACCTAGGTCTTTTGGGTTAGTTGTCATTTAATGAGCCACCTGCTCTGATCGCACTTTCTTGGGGGATCATGACCCCAATATAGGGAAGTTGCCACCTGTAACTTAGGAAGTATTTGAGGATGCTGCCACTTGTCTTTTGCTCTCCACCTAGTTCCATCCACCAGTTTGACCAATAACCTCTTTTTAACAGCTCTCCCATGCTGTTGTCTCCACAATTTATTTATTAATAATAAATATTCTGAA
>LPNX011166103.1:153946-175558 GCA_001517045.1 Pseudotsuga menziesii
ACTCGAATTGTCGGTTGTTGTGCTGAGCTGTGACAATTATTGCTGCAATTGTTCCAACAACATAGTTATCATTCTAAAAGAGGAGTTCAGAAATCGTCATATCTAGAGGAAGTCTCCGTACTGCATAAACTAGACCAATTGTTTCAATTGTAGTGTTTTCCAACAAGACGATTGAATATTTTGCATCTACTCGTTCATATTGACCTTTCTTTTTCAATCCAAATCTTTTGATTCAGACACTTTTTCCAGGTTGGAGGAAACTACCAAATCGTTTGATCAAGTTGTCACTAACACTGGCTGTGATAGTCATTTGTCCGTCTTTGTCTAACAAGTCTGCATGCAAAATGTTTGTTTTGACAGGGGAATTCTGATTTTTGTTTTGCAAGGGGCCATAGATAACCAAAACATCCCCTTCGAATGCACTTCCATAAGTTGTTGTATAGAGCTGTATGATAGCATATGGCTCGATTGGTGTTTGCTTTATTCTGCAAGTCACATAATCAAGATACAGGAGGAGATTTTCAAAGCAACAATGAACAAAGGTTGATGAAACTATGTATATGTTTATTAAAAAACTTGAATGTATATAGCGCAAAAGAATGATAATGAGAAAAATATCTTGGGATTATCTTTGTTTGATGCTGCATTTGTTGTTGAGTCATTTGTTTGTAAAAATTTGCCTGTTTCTACAATGTTCTCTTGTTGTATTATCTCCATGACAGATTCAGATACAATGCAAGTCTTCATTTTTTGTGTTCTTGTCACAATTGTTAAGTAACAAGAATTCTATGCACCGCACTGATGTTAAGACACATCGTAAAGTGGCATTGCATATTAAAAAGTATACAAAATAAAATGGAGAAAATAGCATAGAGTAAACACGAGTATATTACCTTTTCTATATATAATGCGATACAATTCCAATGAGAGTAAACACACACAGTAGTTTTTGTTGACAAACCTCTTTGTTTTTTTTTGTTTTCAATTTGTGTTTTTGCCTAGCTTTAGTGTTGATAGCGGCATCAATTGCCATTTTTTTTTCTGATTCTTTGGTTAGTATTTATATCAATTTCCAGGCTTTTTTTTTGTTGTTTTTCTTCTTTGTTATTGTGCAAAGAAGCATATAAAATAGGATTGTTGGAAAAACAGTTGGTTTTTTTGTGTCTTTCATGTGTGCAAAACAATGAAAAGAAAAAAAATGCTCATCATATTTTCTGACACCAGGAAAGAAATCCAAATGTTGTTGGAATGGCTTGTTAAGGCGATGTCTATGTTCTGAACAAAAAAGAACGATTGTTAGAAGACTGTGTGTATGTTATAGTTAGTTTCCATGAATAAATTCATTGAAATTTGTAGGGATAGATAATAAACTGGGATTGTGGTCAGTCCAGTATGCATCCGAGATAGTGAAAACAAGATCAACAATTTGTAGGGTTGTCCAAATATGGTCTATCATTGAGCCTGAGATGGTTGTTGTCTTTGTTGTTTTAAGTGTCAAAGATCTTGATTCCATAAAAAGATGCAATTTTTGTTTTGAATATGCCATCTTGTAGCATGTCAATGTTAAAGTCACCAGCTATCAGAAAGTGTGTGTTATTTATGCTGGTTGACAGCATTTTCTCTAGTATATCAAAGAGGATTTCTAGTTGAGCATGTGGTGCAACGTATATGTTAATTAGCTTTAAGAGAATGCCTTCTAATAGTATGTCCATGGCAATTGCCTCAACTGATTTTTTTGCGCAATTCTCAGATTTGAGAATGAAAATATTTTTTTTAATCAATGTAAGAATACCATGGACTGAAAATGTTGTTAGGCTGTTGTAGGTGTCTTTGATTTTGTTTTCGTTTGGTGGCAAGTGCAAATGTGTCTCTTGTAAAAACAATATGTCTGATTGCATAAACTCATTGTCATTTGTGACCTCATCACTATGCAGATGTAAGCTATGAGTATTCAGTGAACAAACAAGAATATGATTCCGATTTGGGATCGAACACAAGCCATATTGAAAATGCCATGCACGTGTTTTTTGTAGTCTCTCTATTTCAGCGGATATTGTTGGATAAAGGGAGAAGTTATTTTTCTCTAACCTATTTAAAATAGAAAGGAATTTCATATCTTTGACGTGAGAAAGGGCTGTGTAAACAAGCCCATGTTTTACAACCCCTTTTGCATCAAACGCCAACTTTTCCATTGTGAGACCTTGTGCTCTGTGGATTGTGTGTGCACAAGCTAGTTGAATTGGAAACTGTGTTCGCATGACAATACTATTATTTTCAGTAGTTGTTTGCAATGTGATTCTTTTGATCGGTGTCCATGAATATTTGATATCAAAAGTAAATAAGTGATGCATTTTATTTCGCTCCAATAGGCCAACTTTTGTGTCCAAAAATTCAATCCGAATAAATCCAGGATTATTTTTGGTATAATATCTAAACAATCCTTCTGCACCATTTAATAAACCATATTCTATTGAGTATTTTCTTGCTATGAGTTCAACAAGCATGTTTTGTTTCAATTTTATTGTAGAAAGAAACGCCCTTGTGTTGAATGCATTTTTGGTTTTGTCAAGCGGATCATTTTTGCTATCTTCTGCGATGAAGGCAAATGGCTCGTTATTGACGACCGATAGCATGTTTGAATTATGTTGTTGCACATCTTTGTTAGTGTGGAATAGACAAGGGAATGTTGGGTCCATTAGAGGTTGTTGCACCGAGAGGTGCTCTACAGCCCAGTATGGGGGAGATCTTGTAACGTGATGTAACGTTAGTAACGTTTGTAACATGTCAGCAAAAAATAAGAGTGATAGTGAATATTATGGGAGAGATCTTGTAACGTGATGTAATGTTTGTAACATGTCGGCAAAAAATAATAGTGATAATGAATATTATGGGAGATATTTTGTAACACAAAATAAAAAATAATATCACTTTCGTAACGTTATTTTTATTAATAAAAAATAAATTTTCTAATAGGCCAAAAAAAATGTCGGCCACAAAAACAATCTAATATGGGGGAGGTGTTGTAATATTCCTACCTAACAAAACAATAAAAAATTAAAAATTTAATTATCCATAAAAAAAAGGTGGGTCAAGAAAAAAACACAAAATTGAATTATCTGCAAAAAAATGTTGGCCTTGCACATGGGTTTAAAACCATGTGCACGTTGTTTTAAAACAATTTGCAAGGAATTCTAAACAACCCATGGTTTTAAAACCATGTGCAAGGTATTCTAAACAACCCATGGTTTTATTGTACATGGTTTAGGAGGCTTTGCACATGGTTTCTAAACCATGTGCAAGACCTCCTAAACAACCCGTGGTTTTATTGTGCATGGTTTAGGAGGGCCTTGCAAATGGTTTTAAGACCATGTGCAAGGCCTCCTAAAAAACACATGGTTGTAGGAGGGCCTTGCATATGGTTTTAAAACCATGTGTGGGGAAATGATGCAATGTTCATTCCTAACAAAATAAAAAGTAATAAAAAATATTATATGTCGACCATAAATAATATTAAATATTAATAATAAAAATATTATATGTGGACCTTAAATAAAAAGATGTTTCTTTTTGTTTGAATCAAATCAATGGATATCTAAGAAGAGGTTTGCACCTCGAGAGATTTGATCCATCTCGGTGCTTGATAGAGCCTAGGATTTGGATCTAGGTTAGTTTGTAAAACAAGTCGGTTTAAGAATTCAATGCCATTCATTGTATGTGAGCATGTTCGCATTCTATTTAGAACATCTATAAATTATTTTTTATTTTGTCTGACAACTATCTCAAGTTGATAGAATCTAACATTGTCAGTCCAAAATCTATATGGAAATGTTTGTTGATGGAGTTTAGGGTTTTCAAAAATCCAATAATCATGAACTAGTTGCGCTTGGAAAAAGTCTCCATAGAAAATAACGTCAAGACCACCAAAAGGTTTTGTTGCGTTATGCATAATTTCTCTTAGTCTCTTGTCTATGTTAAGAAGCATTGGAGATCCTATTAAAGAGACTTCATCTATTAACAAGACTTTTAGCTGTGCATATTATTGTATTGGAATTTAGAGGGAACAATTTTAGATAGCCAAATGGCAATCGCAGAGTAGAATGAACTATAATGTCACCAACATTGTATGCAGCTTTTCCAGTGAATGCAAGAATCAATCCTTTTCTTTTTAGAGGATCGCTTTCAATTTGTTTATCATAGTATTGTAACAAACCATGGTAGATTGTTTTTGTAGTATGTGTTTTTCCTGTCCCCGCTCCACCAGTCAAGAACAAGTAGATCGGACTCAGGGGATCATTTCTTTTTATTGTGATAATATCTTTTGCAATTGTTTCTTGTTCATTATTCAATGTTTTTCTTAGAGCATGGTATTCAGGCATGAATAGCAAAAATGGTTTTTCAGATAATTTGTGCTCAATTCCATCCTTTTTCTGGTTTAGATTTTGGCGTAAGAGGTCATTGTGAATGTCGAGTTGTTCAAATGAAGGAATGTTAATGTTTTTTTTGGGGTGATGCAGGACAAGAGGCTTGGACATTTTTTTGTGCAACGAATTTAGATGCGGTGTCAATGCAACCCCATTTTTTTGATGGACTTGCTACAAACGTTTGTTTAGTAGCATCTATCTCTTCTTTGCATGTCATAGTTGCTTGAGACCATGTTTTGAATTTGTTTTTGTGAAAGGTACATTTATCTCTGTGTGGAACATAAAGGATCATTTTTTCTCTGAAAAAGTTTTCAGGATCTTTTTTTTTGTTATAATGTATGTAACGTGTGGTACATGGTCTATTTATTTTAAATGTTGTTCCATGCATAGAGCAATAGCAAGATGCAAATTCTGCCAATGAAAGGTTTTCAATCTCTTTAGGACGTGCCATGTATTTGTCTAAAATAGAAGTGGACACAATGTCTTCTGAATCATCGGGCTCTAGTTCCAAAAGCAGAGGCCTTTTCAACACAACTGTTTGTTTATCATCAGGTGCAGTGTTTATGAAATCTGTATTTCTTGATGACGAATAAAGAGGCAATGATAGAACGATATGGACTGCTTGTCTAATGGACATTTGTTGCATATTCAAAAGTGCATTTCCAAGTTTGCATATGGTCTCAATTTTCCCATCATTATCAGCAAGGCATTGGTCTTTAATTTTTTTGAAAGCAATTTTCGTATTGCGATCAAATTTTGTTATGTAAGAGCTAACATATGTCACTGCTGCATAGGCATCTAGCACAAACTGTGCATTTGTATTCGCTTGCCATAGTTTTGGTATTGACTTCGCAAATGGGTTTATCCAAATGTCAGAAGGGTCTCATTTTTGCATCAATGTAGTGCGATCAAGCAAAATGTAATTATCTCTTGTTAATTGAAACTCCATCAAGAAATCATCAAAGCTAGTGTTTTTTTTATATTGTTGATTTTATAGATTGGAAAAAACTTCTTTCTCTTTTTGTTGTAGAACACTATCACTATGTTCTAATGGTTCTAATATTATATTTTTTATCAATAGGGGGTAGTGGGAAGTTGAATCTGCATCTGGAGTGTTGATTTTTTCTAGAAGTTTTTGTGTGGTGGTGTGTTTGAATTTTTAAAAGATTTTCATCTAAGAAACTAGATTTTGTTGACAAATATCGATCGATGAAAGAAATAATTTCATTATCAGTATTTTTTCCATAGATTGGTGCATCTTTAATCCACAAAAGGCCATGTTCATGTTCATTTCCTCTTTGTTGGAACTCTATTGTGAAGAAAAAATGTTGCACCTTTCCGAATATGTGTTCATTTTTAATAGAAAATTCTTTAACGTTGTTATTCTATGTTTGTAGTAACAACTACAAATGACTGGGTGTTTTCTGATTAGTGAATGAATCGTATTTGCTGGCAAATTGTCAGATGCATTTTGTTTGTTGGTTTCTGTAGCTTGTTCCAATGCTATGCATATAGGACTACATAGATGTTCAAACACTTGTAAACGTCACAAAAAAAGTTGGTGGTCCAAGTTGGCGAATCATAGAAAAAAGGTTTTTTTTTCATATTTTCAAAATAATGAGGTGATGTTCTTATCGCTTTCAAGGAACGATATGCTATTGGAGTTCTAAGAATTTTCTTGAGGTTGGCCTTCGATTTCACTTCTTTGGCTGTTATTTTTTTCCCTTTTAGTTCGCCAATGCGGATTGATATCTAGGCAATATTAGATAGTTGTTTTATAATGAATTTAACTGCCTTGAAGAATATGTTTTTTCCATGTTTCTCGAAGTCTTTAATTTCATGTTCTAGCTCCCATTTTGCTATATGTTGATAGGAGAAGGGATCAATAATGTCCTCTGGTCTATTAAATCCAAAAAAAAGTGTAGGAAAATTCAATTCCTCTGAATACTTATTTTGGAAGATGCCTAGTGGACTAAAGTGTTCTAATGGTGCTATTTCTATTATTTTATTGCTTAAGTCATATAGAATATTTGTTTCTCCATATCCATGTATCAATGTTTTAGATATCATCTCTATGTCAATTTCATTTTCATCTGCTTCTGTATTATGAAGAGGAGACAAGGTGTTTACCTCTTGTTGTAGTGTTTTATTAAATATTTTTTCCCAATCTTGGTTGACAACAATTTCTTCATCTTTGTAAAGTTTGGTTTTGCAAAGGTCTTTAAGTGCGGTCATCACAAGTTTCGGGCGAATATTTCCAGCCAGTAATGCATTTTTGTACTCTAATTTCCTTTTTAGCATAATGGAAATCGTTGTTGTGCTGTCAAGGTTTCTAGGAAACATCGATTGAATATTTTCTAGATCAACTAGCACATTGATTACTGTTCAAGTGAGTCCTAGTTGTGCTCTTTTATAGCCAAGTTGTTTGATGTGTGCAAATATTGTTCTAGGTGATAACAAATGTTCTTCTAGCGATGTTAATGGACTCACAGATGGCAATATAATATTGCGACGAATTTGTGAAGGCGATGCATATGTTGGAAACCGTCCATTGGTTAGGTCCTTCTTGCAAAATTTGCAAATTTTGCTATGAGTTGAAGCGAGGCCAAAATTTGCAAGAGATGCAAAATATCTAATTGCTAGATTTGTTCCTTTGTTTATTGTACATATATTAGCTTTGAAATGCAAGCGTTGGAAAATGCCACATGGGTGTATGGGTGTATCTTGAATTAGGTTCAGGTATTGAGCTATTGCTTTGTTTCCTTCTTCAAATTGCATGCGTCTTTGCTGAGCATCTTCTCCCTTAGAGCGAATTTTTTTTCAATGACCATAAACTTTTTGCACAAGAATCTGGCTTCCAACCTTGAAAGGGCTTTTGCAATGGTTCAGAGTTTGTGTAAAATGACAAGGAAGCTCTATATGGGTCCAGGTGTTGAGGTTGTCTGTGTTGGTTCTTGACAAGTGTATGTTGTTGCTTTGTGTTACTAATCGTGATCTTTTTTTTTTGTCGAAGCTTCCAAGTCAATGTAGTTGTTTTTCTCAATGGGGTGTGCAGGAAAGGAGTTCTTTTTTTTTGGCTATGGTTGTTTGTTGCATAAGGAAGAATATTATCAATTACCGAAGTCAAGCTTTGCAAAGCGTTTGGTTCATTAGTTATATTTATCAACAATTTGAAATGCGAATGCAAATTTGTGACAGGTTGTTGTAGCAAATATAGTTCTTCAGATGATTTGGTTGATGGGAAAAACTGTGCAACAATATTTTTGGTGCTAGTATTCCATAGGTATATGTTACTATTCAACATTTCAGACAACCATTGAATGCAAAATTGGTCTCCTTCTATATGACCAATGCAATATGGCTCTGCCAACTTACAATATATTCTAGCTAACTAGCCAAGCAAACTTTTCCACTAGTCATATTTGTAGCGATAGATGTCTCCAGTGTTTTGACTGCTCTACTATCATTTCCAAGAAGGAAGTTGCAAGGTTTGTGCAATTGCTTTTCTAAGACTATAGGTATCAAATAAAGTTGCAAATTTGTAGATAGATTCAAAAAGAGACTCATGAAAATCTGCATTAGGTTGAGGAACAATCTGTAAACCTTCTTGAGAAAGTATTGTTTGAAAAAAAGAAATCTTGGCTTCCTTGTTTTTGCATGTGTCTACATCAAGGTTTTGAAAAAATGGCTAGTATATATGTCCATTGTTTTGTTTCCTGCTATATTAAATTAATGGCTCAAAGTGGCCAACTGTTGGTCTCTGATCATGGAACAATAGATTGTAGCAATAGCCTGTTGTTTTAGTATTGAAAAGAAGCTATGGTATTTGATTTGTGAACGACCAAAGAGTGACAGGTACTTTTAACCATTTAGAAAACCATTTGATACAAAAAATGTCACCCCAAAGGCCATAGAGGTTTTTTCGTTTGGTTGGGAAGCAGTTTCAAACATACGATCTGGATATTCATCAATGCTTGAAATACTATGCAAGTCTTGCAAGTAGTCAGTTTCCAAGTCTGTTCGTAATGATTCAAGTGCAGCAAGATGACCACATTCCAAACAAACACGAAAATGATTAATTGTGCCTTCTCTGATCTCAATCGATGTATATCGAAAATGCAAAAGAACAGCAAATGCATCAAATAGACAATCTCCAACATTATAATGGAAATGCTGTAATTGAAACAAGTGTGATTGAGCCAAATGACAATCTATCTGTTCCCATTTTTATTTTTTGAGTGTGAATCCATTTGTGTGCGAAGGATTGTAATTTGCATGTGGTTGCATTGAAATTGCTTACAATTGGAGCAGGAAGAAAGGGGCTTTGTTGTTTTCTCTTTTGTTTCTCTATGCCCATGCTTTGCTACGTTGTAATAGAAAGAAGCTAAAAAAAAGTTGCATTTGCAAATTGTATGTGAAAGATGGATTTATTAAAATATCTGGAAAATGTTTGAGTGAAGAAGAGGCAAAAAAAATGCCCATAGCAGAAGAAAAAGAAGATAGTGGACACCTTTGATTATCTACAAAAGACAATTGATTTAAATGTAGATAAAAAGGAGTTAAGAGATATTCTAGTTGCAATAACTAGATTTTTTTTAGATCTTTTAGACATCTATAGGTGCACCGTGTCTTTGTCTTAGACACCTATTTGAATTAGAAACCTAGGTGCAACCTTTACTATCATCACATCACAAAATATTGGCAAGTTTAAATGAGTCAACCTAATTGTCCAAACTCAACAAGACTCATTGCATCAAAAACTAGATAACTCTTAATTAGCATTATTAATCAACTAAGCACCCATCAATTTTTCATATTGCTGGTGAAGGTTCACAAATAAGCATAATGGACATTATTAAAAACGTGGACTTTTTTTTTTCATTTTCAAACTTTTTCTCCACTCTTCATTGTTTGTGTCTGAGGGTTTCAACATTTTCAACAACATTGGATTCTTGCTACAATTGTCTTTAAGTTTTTGCTTCCAAAGACTTGCAAATGTTTTAGAAAAGGGAAATAGCTATGAGTAAAAGCGTTGAATTTTTGTAGTTCAATTCTCTCAACTAGTTGCAAAGGTAAATTGATTGAACGTTGTAGGAGACATTTTGAAGGAGATATTCTTAGTAAATCCAATTTGTCTCTACTAGGAATTGAATAGCATAATTTCCTTCTCTATTATTTCTACAAAATGGTTACATCTTCTAAGTAAAATTAATCTATAGAGGGAAAAGAGCATTTTGGGTCTTTTCTCTATTTTGGGGGAAACAATATTCAACTATCTATGCAATGTTCTTTAGAGTAACGTTCATTCAATGGAATACTCACCACAATTTAATAGTGTTCTATCTATAAATCTAGTGCTATATGCAGGTTTTCCCATATCATAATATCTGTGGCAAGGTCCATTCATCTGATGGTTTTCTTTCTGATGGCGTCCCATTACTTAATCCCTTGGATTCAAAATAATGTTTGGAGTTATTGTGTGCAATCACCCAATTTTGTGCTTGGCGAATAGCCATGGTGGCATCCAACAAAAACACGAAAATTTCATTTTGAAAGGCAACATAACCAATGGCTAGTTTTGTTCTAAAATTATGTATGTTAAATCAATCCTTCACATTAATGTGAATTTGTGTTTGGTTCCTAGACTCTGATAGGTAGCTCGAAGTATGAACATGTAGTTTGTTAAATGATTCTACAACAATGCATCACAACTATTTCAAGAGCTTTTGTCAAATTTTTAAAACTGTCTAGCAAATAAAAAAGCTTGACATTAATCCAGAATTATTGTTCACTTACGATTTTTCTCCCCCCCCCAAAAAAAAACATTCGCATCGATCCATAAGCACTTCTATTTACAGTTTTTCTCTAAAAGAAAATAATTGCCTCCTCTATCCTCTAACGTATATAGCCAAGCTCTGCCTAGATTTGGCCCTTCGTAGCGCCATCCTTAAATTCTTAAATTTAAATCCATTAATGTTCAAATTTTCCAATGTTCTTTTTTTGTGAACAATCAATGGCATTAAAGTGTCGTCTTTTAAGTTGACATCATGCACAAATAAATGTTGATTTAAGCTACAACATTCAAGAAATCAATCACCAAGATCATAGAATATGACCTATGTTGAGCATCAATCAGAGTATGGTGTTTATAGAAGAATATTTAAGTTGAGCACCAAGCTTCAATTTGCATGATAGATTGCTAAAAATGAAAGGTTGTACTAGATATGAAGGGAGCAAATATTTGTTATGCCTAGCAATCACTCTTTCATCAATTGTTAACTTTTATCGATTATTTCATCACTACCTATAGTTGTGCATTGCAAATCTATCATCAAGTGTTAAGTTTTATTGATCATTTCATCATTATCTCTAGTTGTGCATTGTAAATCTAAAACCAAGCTAAAAAGGTGGAACTAAAGCTTGATGAGTTAAGGAGTTTGGTTGGCCACTGAGATAACATCACTTTCCTAATAAGTTAGGTATTGCAATATGAGGGGTCATATGTAAGGAGGCCACACATTCTTAATTAATGCAACCCAAGACCAAATGGTAGAGGTTAAGGGAGCATTATAGAAGAATAATATCCTACAAGTGTCATGCTTGATCTATAGATGGTTGGCACAAACCTTTGCCATGTTGAAGCTTGAGAAAAGTAACCAATTCTAATTCTGGATAGCTTGGAATCTTGAAAATTGGAAGACAAGAACGAAGGTGATAATGAGCGCATCTCAATCCTAGAATTAGTAGCAAAGGGCAATGTGGATGACAATGACAAGCATCATCAAGACTCGTTGACGACAGTGCCAGCAGTGTATGCCCCTTGGTGCATTTATAATTACATGCAACCTTTACTATGATTGCACCACTCATAATAACACAGCTCACAAAATATTGACAACTTAAGATGAGGCAACCTAATTGGCCAAACGCAACAAAACGCATTGCATCAAAACCTAGTTAAGTCTTAATCAGCTTCACTAGCCAACCATGCACCCATCAAATTTTCATACTGTCGATGAAGTGTCACAAACAAGAACAATGGAGACTGTTTAAAACCTCGACTTTTTTTCCTCATTTTGTTTAAAAAACTGTTTCAATATAAATAATTGTGTTGTTATAATTTTTAGTTAAGTTGCAATTTTTTTATTCTTCTGAATTTGTATTTTTAATATATAAATAGATTCAATTTATTTAAAATATTTTTTTGATTATGAAACTTTGAGAAAAGAAAAGATCACAAATTTTTTTGGAAATATTAGGACAGAACCCATTTCTCATCAACAATCACTGTATCAAGGCTAAGTCGTCTAAGCTGGAACTAAATGTTTATGAATGTTGTATGACTACTTCATAGCATCAACACAGTACTGCAAAATGGTTGCATATTTTAGCTCAAAAATGAAGCTTATGGCACATGGTCCACTGCATGAAAATTTGTATACTGTTATAAGAATGCAAACTGATTTAATTCATACTTTACATCAGAAGGCCTAGCTGTCCAACTTGGGTATTCGTCAATTTCGCTTTCTTTTGAGATAAATTCTACGCATTGCAAAAAGTGATTATATTGGGTTGCATTGAGTTGAAGCCTCTTTAACTAAGGTGTGCCTTATTTCTAGAATTTGAGCAATGGATTTACATTTTTTTGCAAGAGATTTTATTGACATATTTTCCTAGCACCACAAAGTGACTGGTTTCAAGAAAACTACACATCATTGGAAGAGTGGTATGTTACTTGTCAGTGTTGATACCTATGTGTATCACACAACACAGTAGAACATGGGCATCTAAAATGCATGATGCATCCATTGATCTCTAACTTTGTCAATTTAAAGGCGAATCAACCAAGGAGAAAGAAGAGGAATTTAGAGTAGAATACAATCAATGCCCATTAATGTTGGTTATTAGCTAGAATAACCAAACAATGTGATATAATATGAAAACAAGTGGAGCATGCTCAGTCATTCTAGAAGAATTGCACTTCTAATAAAAGTAAAAAATTCCTCATTTAGTGTTCTCAAGAATTTTAAGGTCTTTGCAGAATTTAAGATGACAACTAAAGAATTGTGACAATGATTAAACGCAACCTTAACCTGTCCCTCAATTGATGAACCAATATCCCCTGTCATTATCATTAAGACTACCTCCAATAAAGCCATATACATTATAATAATATCTAATGTAATTCCATATCCAAAACTAAAGCCTACTCCTCAGTTATGGCAGTGTAATCTTTTGTCTATAAAATATCAACATTATGTAATATATATCCTCCTCTTATAAAATATAAAATTATGTAATATATCATGACAGTTGTTTTTAGATGTGTCTCCAAAACAGTAATGCCTATTATTACATGCAACCTTTACTATGAGTGCACCACCCATAAAAACACAGCTCACAAAATATTGGCAAATGTACATGACGCAACCTAACTAGCGAAAGTCAACAAGACTCATTGCATAAAAAACAAGATAAGTATTATTGAACATGACTATCCAACTATGCACTCATCAAATTTTCATAGTGTCAGTGAAGCTTCACAAATAAACATAATGGACATTGTTTAAAACCAGTAATTTTGTTTCTCACTTTCAAATTTTTTCTTCATTATTCATTGTTCTGTGTGAGGGTTTCAACGTTGCCAACAACATTGGATTCTTGCGACAATTGGATTTGAGGTTTTTGCTTTGAAATACTCGCAAAATGTTCTAGAAAATGAAAAGAGCTAGGAGTACAAGCATCGATTTTTTGAGACACATCTTAAACATCGAGGCATTGAATCTAAAAGCACCGACCAAGTTACAAATAGACTAACACTGAAAATTGAAATGGACAAGAGAGTAAATTCTTACCAAGGAAATGCAGATAATGTTAATGGTCAGACTGGCAAAAGCCATGAGGAAGATAGTAGAATTGATAGGAATGTTGAAGAAAGAGGTATACTGGTGATGTAAGCAATAAAGGGATATGAAATTTCAAAAACCAAAAACAATTTTAAGATTCCAAAGTGGAAATCACATCCCTAATTGGCGAGGACATTTTAGCCAGGTTCATGGATCCCAATACTAGAACAAGCAAATTGTTGGACTCCTTTCTTTTAGAGGAATGCCAACAACATATGCATTTTTTTAGGACTATAATGATTGAAGATTGAGAAAGTGTTTTGGAAACTCTTTATTCTTTATGTATATGTCCTTCATTTTCTACTTATTGTTTCAAAACTATGATAAATTTTTTCCTATGCTTCCTGTACGTGGTCCAGGATGGTAAATTTTATACAGAGACAATAAAATTATCAAATCAAAGGACGACAAGGCACCATAACTAAAGGTACGCACTCACAGAATGCAGGGGGACGCATCAATGCAAACCTACAAGAACATATTGGGAAGCACAGGTAGAAAGGCTAGAGCTGGCAAAACACATGGCTATGCACTAGAGCACCCTATATCAACTAACTAAGCTAAGGCAAGCCTCGCTAACCCAAAAAATGATTCCATCGTATGTCTAATACATCAGTGTTATCTCCATATCAATAAAATTAATTTAAACCTATCACTTCCCCTTTTATATGTAATAAGTGATTTGGTATAAATAAATATACGAGCTAGTAGAGACACCTCAATGGCCATGGCCATGACGAGGGATAATACAACATATTGATGGGGCAACTTACAAAGCATATGCGTCTGAAAAAATATTCTAACAAAATAAAGAGGAGGGCTGACGTGGGTTCTTAACATTTACTCAAGTAATTTTGGAGAAGATGTGTGACTAAATAAAACATGCATTCAACCATAAACTATGGAACTATATATATAATGTATAATGTCGTGACATGTCAAATCACTATAGCTGCAAATACAAACTTGGAAATTTACAAGGATGTTTCACCTTTTACAAAGATTCAAATCTCAATACTTTTCAAAGCCACAGAGCTTGAGCTCTTGAACTCTCCACATAGTTTTTTTTTCTCCACCTCTCATTTTTTTTACTTACACTCTTCTCTCTTCTTCTTATAGATAAACAAAAAATGCTTTTATTTGAAGTTAGTGACTTAACATTAAATACTGTAATAACTATCTACCTAGAAACTTATCTTAAAAAATTTAATTCAACTGCTTTATATATGAGATATGCGAACTCTTCATTTTCTTAGAGAGATTGAGAGAAAACTGACCTGCTACATACCTTGACAGATTCTGGTAAGATGATATGAGGATTAGCAAGTAATTAATATTTCCAATGGTTTATTGGGCACTGATATCAGACCCTGGGTAGCCCATGCCATGAGGAAATCAACATTTAAGGGTAGATTAAATGTTGTATAAATGGAACTGAAAAGTGTTGAAGGTGGGTAACTATTGAACGCCTTTATGAAGGTGTGTAAATGCCAAGGCTAGTATTAAAAAAAAGAGGAGATTCACAATCACTGCTTTCCTATGTATTACAATCCTGCCACATTCATTCCTCTTACATGCTCACATTCAAACAAGAATTTCATATTCAAACAAATGAAAATCATATTTGGGTACTTAATTAATTATTAAAAAACTACTTATATAATATATGATGTGCCTCTTGCCACCAACGAACATCATCCACCTGAAACATATGGCACACCTTCATGGCAAGAGATAAACCCTCCATCTTTCTGATCATTGTACTATTGCAACTACGAAAAATATTTAGTTTCTTTGCCATACTGACACAGAAGAGAAAGTACAACTTTATACAACTAAAAGCCATTATCCCTACGTGGCAAGGGAATTATGTTCGAAACAATATGGATAAAGGCCGACCAACATGGGCTCTAGGGGTGAGAAACATTTAGGGTATAAAACTTCATCATCTATACAACATTGACAAGTTGTATAAGGTAGGTTTTTATGCATTGTACAGGGAAGTGAAGAGTTTCTACATCCATGCAATAATTCTTTAATTGGTATGCCAATGATTGAATAGAATAATACACAATTATATAAGTTTATTATATTTTATATGAATGGAAAGGTTTAATTCTTGATTTGGAGAAAGGTTATAGGCTTCTTGGTTGTCCATTTATGGTTAAGGAATTGGATATTAATTATAATTTATGGCTGTCAGAAATTATTTTTACTTGCAAGTTTTAGAACAACTAGATCTTCTCATTCAAGATGCTTCATTGGATCAAAACATTAAAAACTAAAATAGGTTCTTTTATAGATCAGTTCAACCACCCTTTGTCTCAGATTCAATATCATATTGCAACACAAAGGTTTTAAATTAAAAAGGTTCCCAAATAATCTGAGTATTATTGAAGCAATAAATTCACTGTCGCATTCGACATATGGTTTTGAAAAATCAATGTTAAAATAAACATTGTTTATAGTTTTGGTGATGTTGTATGGAATATATTAAATACCTTAACAATTCCTACAAGATATTGTTATACGTATATTTTCTAGAGCGCGTTTGTTTTTAGAATGAATTCGTAGACCAAATGACATTGCTTTTAGATCTTGCTTCAAGGGAGACGGCATGGCACAAGTGGATAATTGATTCGCAGAGTATTTTATTTGATCCCATTGCTCCCCATGATGTTGATTTTGGATGTGAGACTCACAGCCCAAATGCACTAAAGATATATCAACAGTTCAAACAGTAATTCATAGAAATTTTCATTGCTGCAACCTTCCACAATAGTTCTCATGAAACATGGTAAATTTATACAGAGATACTAAACTTACACAGAGAACTGAAAATACAAATAAAGAGACACATTATTGAAACAACTTCAGCAAAATACCTCTGTTCATATTTTTTTGCTGCCTACCAAGGAAATGACATACCTTTGTGTTCTTGGGTTTTGAGAAAATATAACCAGCATTGAACTCAGAGCCCAGGGTGAGAGACACAAAAATCCCTCCAACTTTCGCTGGGGATTTGTGACAATTTCCAGACTGCCCTGCTTTCCAAGCTATCGCAGTTTATGCTACAACTATGTAGAAGCCATAGAAAAAGGGCATTACCAGTTGAGGCACTGTTGTGCATGTGTTCATATTCATGTTACTTCTTCCTAATCTATCAAGGAGGGTAGGATTATAGGTAAAATCATTCAACACAACAACATGCAGTGAATTAGCTTACAATTTTTTCTTGTAGAAGATTCCATATAAGAATTAACGAGAAAGAAGTAACAGGATTTGGCATTCCATCTACTGAGTTTCTGTTTTGCTTTTAATAATGATTTAGCAAGAATACTGCAACTCCATTTTTTTCTGAATAATAACAATGATTCGATTCAGGACAGACGTGCAAGTTTCTGTAACAATTTTCTTCAGTATGTGCTTGTAGAGTAGCATCCGAGAAGAATTCAATAATTGAATTTTCCTCGACAATTAAGTCAATACCAGCAAACATTTAATTCTACAAAATAATAAATTGCCCAAACCATTTTGAACTGGAAAATACTTTCCAATCAAATTATAATTTTCTCAATTACCTTTAATTAGACTTTTTTGTCTACAAAGGCTGAGGAATATCCATAAATTTGTGTAAAGTAGTATGGGACCTACTTTTATGGTTCAAAGAAAATTGACAGTCATTTTTAACTTGCTTAACAGAATTCCCTAATACATTGCATTGCAAAAAAACCAAATGCACATATTCATTACTAATTTTAGTCTAATTATTCTACCAGTACAGAATGATCTTATTTTAACAATAGCTTGGCCTTTTGGGATCATAAAGAAATTTCACTACAAAAAACCAAATGTACATATTTGTTGTTAATTTTAGTCTAATCATTCTATCAGCATAGAATGGCTCTGTTTAACAATATCTTGGCCTTTTGGGATAAAAAAGATCACATATAGAGAAAAGAAGAAAATCAAACTCAAGATTGAAAGTCAGGAGTTGTGCAAGCAGATATATTAAAACAGATATTTACCAAATAAAACAGAGAACTACAAACTGAGCTCCTTTCAGCTCCATCCATCCTGTTCAAAAAACATATTTAGTCGGTCCAAAGGCATTATGGAATTTAAAGAATTAATTGTAGAAATGATGTTACTTTACAGGGACTGAACTACTAAGCCTTGTTTGGCAACCTCCACATTTAAGCAAGGGATTTTTTTATCAAAGCTAGACAGAGGTAAATTGAGATACAAAGAACTTTAATTTCTAGCTAATAACACTCATGAAATAACTGGAAAGAAAGGCATCCACATTCTATGTTAGAGACCATGCCAGCATGAAATATCAACTATACCAATATTTGTTTGGCACCCAAAAGAATAGTAGTTTACTGCTCATCTCAAATTAACATTGTTTTTCTTACTAGCGAACAGTATAAAATGTCCAAACCTGGCATCAAAGATTAATTTAAAAAAAAAAAGCAAGATAGAAAAATCCCATGTATATATCTGAAATATTTTTTCCTTTAGTGGGACACGTCAAAGTTTAAACTTTCAAGAAAGGAAAACAGTGTAGACAAGGTCCTTTTAAAAGCAGGGAACATCTAAATTCATTTTACCCAATAATGAGGATAGCAGGAAGTCAAGTTCCATTGTTCATAAAAAAGAGTTCTTGCTTGTGACATAACTTGCTTGCCATACTAAGTTAGCCGAAAAACCGAAAAACCCCATTTTGGACTTCGGAAAAAGCAAAATATGGAACTGCATCACTCAATCAGAGAGTGGACATATGGCATAGACTATAGTACAATTATTTTCTCCTTTTTTCCTGAAACTACAACACTTATCACATTCCACCATACTGTATCAACTTATTTTTTCCTTTTTTTCTCTTTTTTTAACCTGGCAAGGTACAAGCCATCAAACTGTATCAAAATTTTTTAATCACATTCCAACATACCCTCAACCAATCAAACTGTACCAAAATGGTTCGATTGCATATAAAAGTCTTTACTTTTGAAGAAAATTTATATCTATTCAGTGACTGTTTTCAACAAACCCAGGAAAATGATCCAACAAGTCTTCCACCTCAATTTATGGGTATATATTATACTACATGAGCCCATTTCGGATTTATTTCAGGATAGACAAAATAAAAAACCCAAAGGTCTCTTCCTTCCTTCGCCCCTTCAAAATTGTTTAATTCCAATGGGACAAAGTACATTCGAAGACCTTTCGAAATCAACTCCAGAAAAAAGGATTTACCAGTCCCCAAATTTCCAATAAGTAATGTTTGGGGAGCATGTTTGGATAAACATACATACCCGCATACATACCCGGAGCCTTACAGGATGAAAGACAAGCTTCAGGGCCATCCAGACCCAACAATGAGGACTCAGTTTTCCACTATGCACCTCACTCAAGGGACGCCATTTAGAAATGGAATTTCTCCACGACACCCAAATGGTCATAACCCATCATCCAACAAAGAAATCGAAAATGATTTTGCATTGGAATTAAAAAAAAATTAGAATGGATGGCTTGTAGATGCCAGCTGCAGCTGCAGTAACTCCACTAAAATAAAACTCCAAGGCGAGAAATAATCCAAACCCACCTCAAATACTCCAACAAAACAAGATATTCGAACCCAACACAGATAAAGCTCCAAGGAGCTGACATATCCAAACCCATATCATACATAATTCAAAGCAACGCAATGTAAAATAGAAAACACCAATTTTCAACAAAAATCCCATAGACAATTTGAAATCTAGTCATTGAACACCAGAGTTCTTTAATGAATTTACAATTAAAGACATCAGAGCTCTTACAATTATGTAAAGCACTGTGTAAAGAGATCATTGTAGTAGCTAACACTGATGACTGGAAACGAGGAAGCGAGAGCGAAGAGTTCATGAAGAATGAATGGGCTTAATTGAAATAGCAAATTAAATAGCATAGTAGTTTTTATGAAATCCAACCCACACTGTCCACACCGTCGTTGACATGATCCTCCATAATACCCATTACAGCCCTGCAATAAATTAACTGAGTAGGGAAAATCCATAAGGAGTAGGCTAACTCGGGAGCAATCTTCCCTCCCGAGTGTCCTTACTCCGGCAGGTCCCGGCGCCGACAATCTTCCATCCCATGCATCATGGCATCCATCCCCATGCTGCATCCTCCATCATGGCGTACGATCCACGTCACATCCTCCTGCAATCCCTGCTATCTCTCCGCCGTCGTCCAACATCTCCCCTGCTTTGACGTTTCATTTATTTCAGTGGTTGGGCAGCGTTAATGCACAGGGAGTTCAGCGGGAAGGAGCATTTGAACGCAAGCCCCAATCCATTTCGGTGGGGTGGAAAAAAGACTATGCAGAGCCTGATCTGATGCTGTCTCACTGCCCGAAGTTGCCCGGCTAACTAAGGCGATCAACAAAGTTACAGGTATCTCTGCTGTTTGTTACAAGTTTATTTTCATTATTTTCCAAAATGATGTGACGGAGATTAGAATTTGAAACATACTCTATATTTAATACTCTTGTGGACATCATCCTCACTATAAGATTTTATTACAAAAAATCTGCAATGATCATAACTGGTAGGAAAATCAGCACGGTTATACTCATCTATCACGCTAGCAGGATAATCGACCACTTGCTCTGTTCCAGTATTTGGGATACCTGTTGGAGATATCCACTGGTTCTTAAACCTGCTAATCCGAGGACCCCAATTCTGTTCACTTAACACATCTGAACTGCTATTACCACTCACAATATTACCTTATGGCAGCATAGCAGGCCGGATGTACCTCGTTGGAGGGACCGGGTCCGGTATCCCCTCCTCGGCTATAACTCCCTGATACAGATGCCGTTGAGATGATTAGTTGAGGGCATGGTGATCAGTTGTAGTTGGAGCTGCACCTGGAATGGGGTAAACTCGATCGAATAGCTAACTTTCTTTCTTCGGGCCGAACGAACAAACTAGGAAAATAGATCATTTGTAAATGGGGCAAAAGTCAATGGATGATATTGGACATACAATAAGGATCCTTCTGGGAGAAATTAATAAACTATGATATGTAAGAAAGAATGTTGACAAATGCCAGGAATCGGATTTCTTTGAATTGATCTGAGCCCCAACACGTGGTAATGGCTGCTGTTTAGCATGAAGCCTTGATTTCTTGTCCCGAATAGCTTTTTCACGGTCTTCATAATACTCAAAATCATCAAGTATTGATGTTTTTGTTGAGTAGTTTTTGAAAATTTTCAGCATCTCCATACCTTGGAATTCCTACTGCTCTGTGCTGGGCATCATGATATGCCCCATCTAATCTTTTATTACCATTGGGGGTGCTTGACCATACTCTGTATTTAATACTCTTGTGGACATCATCCTCACTATAAGATTTTATTACAAAAAATATGGCATGATCATAAATGGTAGGAAAATCAGCATGGTTATACTCATCTATCACACTAGCAGGATAATAACCTTCATTATTTCCGACCACTTGCTCTGTTCCAGTATTTGGGATACCTGTTGGAGATATCCATTGGTTCTTAAACCTGTTAATTCGAGGACCCCAATTCTGTTCACTTAACACATCTGAACTGCTATTACCATTAATCGGGGATCTGTTGACTTGTATAGTTTGCTTCAGTTTCTCAATGCATATGTATCCACGCCCAGAAAAGTTGAAATCTGTAGAATTGTTAACTAGTGGTACAGGCACCTTCAATTGATTATAAGACAGAGATACCTTTCCAGGTGGAATGTAAGCTTTTGTTTGAAGTGGACCTTGAGCACTAGCATCTTGCTGTTGGTTCAGCTGTAGACCCTAAAATTTAGAGAACAAATTAGTCAGCCATAATCTATAGAAATAAATAAGGAATATTTAAGATTAAACACCACCAGAAAACACAAAAGACAATTGCAGTGCTTTCATCATTTAACAGAATTGCAGTAAAGGAATAAATCAGACACCACCATTTGGTATTAAATTTTCAGTTTGTAACTCAGAACTCTGAAACAGAATTCAGAATATTATTTTTTGTATTTTAGTGTGGTAAGACATTGGGTTTTGTCTACCATCTATTCTATA
This sequence comes from Pseudotsuga menziesii, assembly GCA_001517045.1. Taxonomy (NCBI): domain Eukaryota; kingdom Viridiplantae; phylum Streptophyta; class Pinopsida; order Pinales; family Pinaceae; genus Pseudotsuga; species Pseudotsuga menziesii. Next base: position 175,374 of record LPNX011166103.1, read on the forward strand.
CATCAGCTATTTTTTTCAGTGTCTTCAAGAAGTTTATTCTAGCCTAGCCTACATAAGCTAAAGATCTATATTTATCTTCAATCTCCAATTTAGAGGCAAATATGTATACTAAATATATCTTGATGGCTAACACAAGAAGAGGCACGGTTTGAGGAAGCCATTGTATTGGGTAGTACAAAGACAGC
>LPNX011166103.1:190908-209702 GCA_001517045.1 Pseudotsuga menziesii
TAATTAAATGTAATAACAACAAAAATTTAAGTGTACATGTGCTAATGATAATTCATACATTCATAATGTGCAAAACAAGTCTCACCTCAATGCTTTAATTTTTGCTAATGCATCATCTGTCATGACAGCATTCAGTTTCCAATTTGGGCATCTTTTCCTACATGCATCTAGGAGTGGTCTAAGCCACTGGGCTATATCCGATGTTCTATTGCGTGAACACACTACCCATGCAACAGGAACACCACTATATTGGGAATCGAAGGCAAGAACTGTGTATAATTGGTACTACACAAACCAATACAATAATCAACTTCTCAATTTTAGAGTACTAATTATATTGAATGAAACTTCGAACTTAATAGAAACATTAAAAAAAACTAATGAAACTCACCCCATATTTGTTGGTGCTAAACGTAGAATCCAAAGCCAACATGCTGTTGTGAGAACACTTGACCATCATATCAAGCATCCATTCTGTTTGGATGCCAAGTATGAATGGTACATCCTCCCCTTCTCGTCGCTGGTAGAAAAAAAATGATTTTTTCTCTTCTTGATACCACATGTCAACACTCAAAGAATCCTTGGGATCTAATTGATACTTATCTTTCAAATGATGGTTGAATATATTGGAGACATCTTTTCTACATAAATTAAGGTCTCTAGCACCCATCGCGGAACCAAAGAGCCCATCAAGGATATGTCGTTCAAATATTGTATCAACTAGAACACCAAGTTCACATAGTGTCTTTATCATTGATTGAATATCCTTTGAAAGACGAGGGGTGCTCAAGGACTTTGGATCGCCAGATCTATCATGTTTTCCATGGCATGGCCAACCATTGCAATCCTCATGTAGGTACTCATTATAGGTGATAATTGCAACCCCTGGCATATCATTAACTTCCTTCGCTATAAATTTACATTGGCATCCCCTTTTTTGGACAAAATTTCTCTTTCTTAACGGTGGTTGTGGCTGTCCTCTAAGATCATTTGGGCCATAACAACATTGGAACCTAAACAACAACCAACATTGAAAGAAAAATCATTATATGTAATGGTAATATCAATAATAATTTTTAAAACTTAACAATACATATTGAAAAAACATATAAATTGGATTAAGAGGTCATGATAAATACTAACAATGCATAGTTCAAGGATGTTGGACCCATCATAGAAAGGTCACCATCACCAAAGCGTTTCCTATTGGATCTTCGTACAAATGTACATTGTGCATCCGGGTTGTTTTGTTCTCCCATAATAAAGTCTTCCAACCTATTGTATGGTATGAGAGCAGTGCGATCAATGGTTCCATCTTCACGCTGTATATCGCTCCAAACAAGGTCTTGACTTGAAAATATATGTTTGTTTGATAAACTTTGAACCAGGAGGTTCTTGATATGTGAATGTTTTGTCTTTCGAACCATTATACCACTTATTGCAATATGTCCCTACAATTAGAGAAAATCTCTGCCAAGTGCACACATTAGATAACCAGAAGTCCCAGGAAAGTGGCATATCATAAAGGATGTTTCAAATTCTAATCTCCGTCACATCATTTTGGAAAATAATGAAACTAAACCTGTAACAAACTGCAGAGATACACAAGAGGTACACCTTATAATTCTCTTTTCTTTCTATATTTAATGTTATGCCTTGTATTTTCCCGTTTTTATTTAGAGATACAAAAATGTTTTCCTTTTCGTATGTAGATATATACGGTAGTTTTTATTTTCATACTCAAAGTTCTAAAGGTTTGCCATAGCTCATGTGTTTCTAAAAGCCCATTTTTCTGAGTCATTAATTTTGTTCGAGATTTCCTGGCATTTGTCAACATTCTTTCTAGGCATGGATACATATGCATTGAGAAACTGAAGCAAACTATACAAGCCAACAGATCCCCAATTAATGGTAATAGCAGTTCAAATGTGTTAAGTGAACAGAATTGGGGTCCTCGGATTAACAGGTTTAAGAACCAGCGGATATCTCCAACAGGTATCCCAAATACTGGAATAGAGCAAGTGGTCGATTATCCTACTAGCGTGATAAATGAGTATAACCGTGCTGATTTTCCTACCAGTTATGATCATTGCAGATTTTTTGTAATAAAATCTTATAGTGAGGATGATGTCCACAAGAGTATTAAATACAGAGTATGTTTCAAATTCTAATCTCCATCACATCATTTTGGAAAATAATGAAAATAAACCTGTAACAAACAACAGAGATGCTGGGGAGATGCTGGACGACGGCGGAGAGATCGCAAGGATCGCAGGAGGATGTGACGTGGATCGTACGCCATGATGGAGGATGCAGCATGGGGATGGATGCCATGATGCATGGGATGGAATATTGCCGGTGCCGGGACCTGCCGGAGTAAGGACACTCGGGAGGGAAGATTGCTCTCGAGTTAGCCTACTCCAAATCCATAACACCCATTACGACCATGTAATAAATTAATGCATCAACTCCTCCTTTTATTCTAGTTTCCCATGGGATTGGGGTTTATATAAAAAGGTACAATATTTTGAGAAAGAAGCCAGCCAACAATCCAAGTCCATAATACCATTACGGCCCTGTAATAAACTAATGGAGCAGGCGAAAATTAAATGATAGGTTGTACCATGTATGCGAAATCGAGCAGGAGAAAATTAAATGACAGGTTGTACCCTGTATGCGAAATCGAGCAGGCAAAAATTAAATGACAGGTTGTACCATGTATGTGAAATCTGGTTCAGTGCACCCTGAACACCACCAACACAGAAGACGAGGACACTCAATGTGCGTTAATGGCAGCTTTCGTCACCTCTGCTGCCTACGCATGAAGATGTCAATCCATAGCTTACATCACCGAACCATCTACCAATCACAAAATTTATAAATTAATTAATTTTTTTTTTTTAAATCTTGCAAACTTAAACATTAGAATTTTTTAAATTTAAGGATTGCTACAGCCAAAATAATAGAGCTGAGGCATATATAAATGTCCCTTGTCGGAGACATAAAAAATGTTGTGTATTCACTCTTATAATCATATTGCCAAACCTCAGCAAAAAGGAACATGCACATGTTTTTTGTGAATGTGCATGTGTTTTTTACAATTTTAACACTCACGTGTTGCTATTGCAATGGTATTGGGTGCCAACTTCATGTAGGCATTCATATATATATTCCATCCGTAATAAAAAATATATATTTTGTGCATTAACTCTTCTAATCATATTTGTATTTCCTTCTTACCATAGGTAAAAAAGAAACTTCTTGACATAGGTTTTCAAGGAAAGGGGTTTTGTGCACAAAATGGTTATGCTTCCCCGTACATCTAACGTAGAGGTTATAGACATCCCATTTAAAGTCTTGAGAATTCCTTTGCATAGTATTTGTGTGCTTAATCTTCTTCACTTTACATGGATCCATTATGGCTTTCCTAACCAATAAATGGTTTTTCGAAACAATTTCATGCCTAATACATGGGTTTGATTTTCTATGTAAATTCCAGTGATGTTATATATAGATTTCTATTATGTTCCATGTAAATTTCTATTATGTTTTGATTAAATTTTTTCTATGAAAATCCCCATTCAAGTAGAAACTTAGATTCCCTATTCATTCTTTCATAATTTCTTGTAGGCCCTTAAGGTTCTAAGGCTCTGATACCATCTATAATGACCATCAAGGTTCATTAAGCATTGATTAAGAATTATAATTAAATTAGAGTTTATTAGCTTATTTAATGCATCCTTTACATAATAAATTAATATAAGTATACAAGCACGACAACAAAAAATTTAAAAAAAAAATAGTTTAATATAAAAAAACAACATATAACAACTTAAGATCATAAGAAAAATACTTGTAATTACCAACTTTTATCTCTTACTTTTTACCAGAATGGTGAACAAGCTCAGCTGCAATGATCTAGCTCATTTTCCAACCCATTATCTATGCCTTGTTCCCTTTTTCATGCCCATAGTGAAATTACACCATCCTATCAACTACGAGTCTTGCCAATATCCTAGCTATGAAAAACCTTTCGATTTCTTAGCCCTCCATGCCCATCACTCTAAAAACAATGGTCCACAAATTGTGATGCACACCCACAACTAATTAGTTATAATTGAAGTGTTTCTTCCAAAAATTATGAAAACTCTTCCCTGTCTTCAAACTTTTCACTTCCTCAAACATGATTCCCCAAGGATTCACCTTTCAACTATCTCCCCTCTCCTCCTTATCAACCTCCTCCATCCCTTTTTTTTAAAATATATTAACATATCCATTATCATAAGTGCAAAGTTTCATTTTACTTGATACTACTTAAATGCAATATTAATAAACGTTTTATCTCTATATTGGTTCAACACCTAATAAACATATTTTATTAATAATATATGTAGGTTAGTTCACCACTAACATATATCTTATGAATAAACATATCTAACTATTTTATATGATAATCGATATCATTAAAATAACAATTTATATAATCATATGCTTTATTTTTCATTAAATACTGTATTAGTTATATACCAAAGTATAATCTAAACTTTTATCCACGTATCACATTCCTTATTTAATTTGAATGCTCAAACAAAAAAACATAAAAGGGTATAAGTCACATATATATAGGTTCACCTAACAATAATTTTATTTAATACATCCAATCCAATAAATATTTAACACATGAAATGCTAAGATATATTACATTAAAATTTTAATTATATATCAAAATATAAGGCACTACTCCGAGACCAAAATAAAGAACTGTATTTAATTTGAATGCCACTAAAGATCAAAGTCTCCATTGTGAATTGGAAAAAAATGCAAAATTTCTAAACTAGAACCTCAGAATTATGTAAACCCGGGGATTGGGAAATGCAAAGTAATCAATTCCAACGACTACTCAAAGTCATGAGACTTTTCCTTAGCATGTTTATGGTAGCCAAGAAGAGGAATGCTCACATTACACAAAGGGGCTGCAAATGGGCTCTATCTTTATAAATGATGAGGTTGATGAATTAAGATGGATGTATAATATTAATTCTAGAATGTCATCCGCGAGATGTAAAACAGTTGGTGGCGGGGTATGGTTAAGACACCCCCTAAGCTGAAAGGTCATTGGTTTTAATCTCGTCGGATACCAAAAAATCCAACCATGTTAAGGGTTGGTGCAGTCCAGGTCGGGTGCGATCCTTGGGTGATTTTGACGGCTTAGATGCCCCTGGTTTGTGGACTTAGCCAATGGCAACCTTGCTAGTCAGGGGGGTTCCACCACTTTGCCAACAAAAAAAATTCTAGAATGTCGATGCTTTTCCTTGCTTATAACTCATAATAGAGAAGTTCAATTTATCCACTCACTTGTGGTACTTAGATATTTGGTTTTGGAAGATTATTCTTAGATCAAATTTTTTTGAGTGGTTTGCCTTTGAAAATCGACTGTTCACTTGGGATAATCTTTGCAGATGTGGTTTGGTTGGCTCGAGTCGTTTCCCTATTTATGGGTAATTTGGGGAAACCTCGCTTTACATTTTCGTCACTTGCCCATTTGTATTAGAAGTCTGGAAATTGGTCAAATAGACTTTACATTGTTCAGCCATGCGGCATGGTTGTTCTCTGCCCGATTGCTTCAACTCATGGTTTCGGTTGATGCCTGATTGGAAATTTATTCCTTGTTTCATTTTATGGGAGACCTAGTTATGTCGGAACTGCCTCATCTTCGAAGGACAGTCTGCATCAGTTACCTTGGTATGTTTTAAGCACGTTTTAAGGGATTGGCTTCCTTCCAGGAATTTCCGGGGGTTTGCCGATCGGTGAAAAGATCCCAAAATATGTCCAGCCTTTGATCTAGATAAATTTTGGAAAACCGGTGGGGTTCTTTGATGGTTCCTCGGTTCATAGATCATGCTCCTGTGCAATGGGGGTGATGATATACTTGAACCCTACCTGTTATTATAAGATTTGGATGTGTGGAGGACCGGGTTCCAACACTATGGGCGAGCTTATATCTTTATGGCTTCTTCTTCATTTCTCTTCCAGCATTGGGGTGGACGAGATCAACGTCTTCGGTGACTCACAGGTCAACATTGATTGGGCTAATCAAGTTTGTGACATCAACGTCCTTCTCGTGGGGTGGTTGAAAATGACCTGTTCTCTAATATCCGGGTTCCGGGTCATCTCTTTTGAGCATGTTTACAGGTCTTTTAATCATCATGCCGATCAACTTTCAAAAGTTAGCCATGCAGCACATATTGACTTCTTTTTCTATGAGCGATGGGATGCTGGAATCCGGGTCCTAGAGGGTTCTCAACGTTCTTTTTCCTAGAGTCGTTTTAGTCTTGGATCGAAACTGTTGTCCTTTGATCTTATGCGACCCTATTCTCTAGTCTCTCTTTTGATCTGATTTCTACTATTTGTTTGTATATACTTACCACTTTTGATAACTAACCACTTTTTATGACTATCTAGTTGTTTTAACGAAGCACAAAATGGTCATGTCTTTTGTAGGCCTTAAGCCATCTTACATATAAATATAAAGTACAGATATTTTTTTAGAAAAAAAAATGTATCAAAATTGTTTTTTCCTTAGCATGTATTGCCGATGTATCAAAATTGTTTAATGTTGAAATATTTAATTAAATATTCCTCATATTCAACGTGAGGATGAAATTTTTTGTATGTCACGCTAAAGATCCCAAATAACGAAAGATTATAGGGTTTCCATTAGTTGGAAAAATATATGGCTAATTGTGCTAGATATAAATTTTATAAATAGAACCGTTATATTTATGTAAAATGTTTTCTTCAATGTTTGTATGTTAATAAGAGATGTTAGATATTGCATTTATACTTTTGCAACGAGGATGTGTTTGTTTTGGTTAGTATATTATTCTCTTTAATTTTTTTTCTCTACATTTTAATTTTAGATTTTGTTTGTAGTTATATATTTTGTAATTTATATATTATTCTTATAATATATATGTATATGCATATGGAAATTAGTGGGCATTTTATTATAAAAATAAATCATATATTGTGGATATTTTTAGAACTTACAAAAAAAAAGTTTTTATAATGAACGACAGATATCATAACAATACATAAATCTTGTTGGTTGTGGAGCCTGATCTTCCTGATTTAGAGACGTTATTTCAGGCGTGTTTGGATCCCAACACTTGACGAGGGGGTGTAGAGGGGCTTTCCCCCACTATAGTTGTCAGTTTGGTCCAAGGGGGGTGGTGACTATTTGGGGAGCCCCCCATGTAGGGGGTTCGGGGGCAGTGCCCCTGTACCGAAAATTTAGGAAAACATGCCTTGTAAAATGTTGTAATTTCAGAGTCACGACTTGGTCAATAATGGGTGATTTACAGGCCCATGGTTTTGGGCAGCCCATGGTATTCCCTTTATAAAAGGAAGGCATTGTAATACAGCCGTGTATTATATTGTAGCATTGTAAAAGCGATCTCAATGATTGTGAGAGAGAGACTATGAGAGAGTCAAGAGGAAGTGCAATGGGGTTGTTGTCGGCTGTTTCCCTTCATTGCTGGATGGTATAATAATAAAGGACTAGCCGCATTTCTGTGTGGACGTAGCCCATATTGGGTGAACCACTTTATATATGTGTCTCTCTTGTGATGTGTTTTAATATCTGCATCTTGTTTATTATTTGTTGTTATTGCTCTGCGATCCTGTTTTTGTAACAAATCTCCTTAAATTGAAGAGCAGATATACCTAACTCACGTATAATACTAACCCCAAAGGCCTCTAATAAGATGACATTGACTATCCACAAAAATGAACGCTCACTTTTGTAAAAAAAGATAAATAAGCAAAAAGAAAAATTATAGGGATACTTAAAATTCCCACAGAGAGAAGAAAAAAATACTACAAGTTAGCCTAGATAAAGGTTAGGATCATATGTCATTTCCCCATATTCATCCTTATCCCAATGGATCCAATATCCCTTTTCCACCTGTAAGCCCTCCTTGGAGAGAGCATCGAAAATAAAGTTTCTTTATCTATAGATACAAGTGAAGGCAACATCCTGAAACTAGGTTCTCAAAAGTTGGATCTCCTCGAATATGGGTTGCAAGAGTAAGGTTTTTAGATCTCTCCTCTCCTTCATCCAATCAATGACCAATTGAGAGTCCTTGAATACTTGTAAGACCTGTACACCTTTCTATATAACAAGGATTAAATATAGCTTGAGATACAAAATCTCAGCTTTGTTGTTTTAGCTAATACCTGTGCCAACATCAAATTTCTACCAATAAAAAGATAACCACTTGCACCCTGATTGGCTGGATGTCCCTAGGTTGGCCCATTAAAATAAATCCAAGGGTAATTCTTGTCAATAGTTCTAGCCACAACGATCCTATTTTTTTATAGTCAAATCTGCTTGGGGGAAATGTCTTAGAATTGAAAGGCCTTTGTCTTCAAAAAAACTATGTAAATGAAAGAGTCCTCAAAAGTAATAGTTCCTAGAAAGCTAGACACACCAAGTGAGGATGATAGTTAGGGTTAGATAGTCCTTATATTCCCTATTGTCAATCCATAGAGATAAATATTTTTCTAAGGAATTTCTAGTCCATAAAAATGGTAAACCACAAAAGTGGGATGCGTCGTCCCACATTATGGAGATATAGGAACACAAAATAAACATATGGACTATGCTCTTGTTTTATGTCTTACATAAAGGACATATTCCCAGATCTTGCTAGATTTTACTTAACAAAAGGTCCTAGATATGAATTTTAATCAACTGAGAAAGCCACATTAAGAGTTTCCATTTGAGTAGAAACTTGAATTTCCAAATATATACATGCCACCAGTGTATCTCAATGGCTTCCTCCTCTTCTCTTATAACCTTATATCCAAGTTTTGGAGTATAAAAACCACTAGAAATATTCCTAGACTAGACAAGTAAATCCTCATTATCCTTTAACCCATCATCACTGTCTTTTAGAGCCCTAGTATAAACCTCCCAAGCTTGTTTGTTAGCATCAGCCTCAATGCCCAAAGCATCAACATCTAACTAGTTTTGAGAGAAAACAATGGAGGTTTCTAACCCATTAATATGAGCCACTGAAGTTAGCCCATGTTCTCTTAAGCTCTCTATAATATCTTGAGGCAAACGATGACTGTCACCATAATCGATCTAAGGATTTTGTCTTATTCAAACACTTCTTCCATTTCCAATTTTCCAGACTAACCAATCACCTATAACATCAAAATATTTTAGTAGGGAACACCACATATTTGATATGTTCATGTAGGTTTTCACTTCAATTCTAAACCACTCGACCAATTTCATCAAGGGAGTAATGTACTTATTGTAAACAACTTTTACCCACATGCCATCACCTTTGAGGATCCTCTATAAAGATTTAGCAGCAAGTGCTCTAGAAAAGCAATGGGGATGTTTGATGCCCCATCCTCCCAAATCCTTCAACCTAGCAATGTTATTCCATGCAGTTCGATAAAAAGAATGACCATCCTTATTTCCCTACCATAAGAAATTATAACATAATTTCCTTATGTGATTTAGAGTGCCAAAGGGCACATAAGCCATAAATTCCTAAAAGATAGGAACAACTTCAAGTAAATATTTGACAAGGATCAATATTCCACCCTTGCTGAGCCACTTATTACACCAACGTTGTAACCTTTTTTCTACCTTATCGATGAGCCAAGTCCAATCTCTTATTTGGTAGTCATGGAGAATTAGATTAAACTCTAAATATCTGAGACCTAAAGTGATATCCACCACTGGGGAAGTCAACTGAACATAGATCCATTGTAGACTTCTTGAGATATGTTAAAAAAGGATAAGGAATATTTCTTGGAATTATAAACCATGCCCGAGGCTTCACCAAATAGTTTTAGCAAACCTTGAAGAAGGAGCATTTCTCTTCTGGGTCCATTTGAAAATATTAAATGTCATTAATAAAACAATAAGTGAGTAACATACAAATAACCCCCAATAGAAAAACTAGTAAAGGATCCCCTAGAGTCTTTTGCAAGTAAAATAAGTGTACTCTTATTGCACTTAACAAATTGTGATGAATCAAATTATTTCTTAATATTTGTTTTTTGGGTAAGCTAGTACCCACGAAGTTTAGAACATGTGACCTTATGCAAAGAGTGTCTTCAATTATTACATTGCATTTCTCTTCAATTATTTAACAAAATATAAAGTTAAATGTGCAATAAGAAGAAATAACCATGGCCTTTGGAAAACCTAATTTTTACATTACATTTCTCTCCTTACATTGCATTTCCAAGCTAGTTGTTTCCCCCAAGTAGCTCACCCCTAAGGGGTTTGAACCTAAGTCACCTTGCTCACAATACCCACTCTTAACCAAATGAGCTAACAATATTTGATAAATCAATAATCTTTATTATTATTAAAATAGTTTTATATTATTAAAATATTTAATTTAATATGATAAATAAATTTTCTTATTATTACAATAGTTTTATATTATTAAAATATTTTGTATGGTTATTAAAAGTATTTGATATTTTTTAAATAGATATATTTACTATTTATAGTTTATTGTGAATAAATTGTGCTTTGTTATTCGGGTATATATTTATCAAAAACAAAATGAGTAGTTCTTTTATGTTAGAGTTTATATCATTTAAAAATAATTAAGTTGTAATAAGTAAACTTTTGTTTGAATTATTATTAAGAATTCAATTTTACATTTTTAGAATATTAATTTAAACACTTTTAGAATTCACTTTTGCACTCTGGAAACATTAATTTTGACCTCTCTTTAGACTAAAACAAGTACAAACTTAATGAAATGCATGTTCATTGACATACCTTACCACCACCCATTGAGATTTGGCTTCCGTTTGCATGAGCTAATGAAGATCTTAAAACACTCATCAACAAGTAAAACATTCAATTATTATATTTACCATTATTTCCCATGTTCTTAATTCTTCTTTATAATTATTATTCCTATTTAATTTTAAGGATTCATGCATAATATTTCAACATTTTTATTACAAACATAATAATCCTATTTGAATCCTCTATTTTCTAAAATTCAAAGTACTTATCAGATTTACATGTTGAACTACTTATTTTATACTTAAGATTATTATAATATTTTGAAATTTGAATTTTGGAATTATCTTTATATCTTAGGAGTTAGGAGTTGGGAAACTTGTGTTGCTTTTTATTTTTCCAATATTTTTATTATGTCTTCATTTTCTTGATTTGTTTCACTTCTTTTAGTTCATTTTTTTTATGGTGACATTTTTCTCACTCACCTTGTAATTCACACACAGGGTCTTTATTTAGTGAAACCATATCATAGCACCTTTTTTCATAGGATATTAAAAAATACCCCTAATTTCACTAGATATTGATAACTAGCATACCCCCAGAGCGGGGGAAATGAAACACCGAAGAAAACTTCTATATGTTTAAAAAATGAGAGAAACTTGTGTGTGTAGGAAATGAAACACCGAAGAAAACTTCTATATGTTTAAAAAATGAGAGAAACTTGTGTGTGTGTAGATAATATAAGTTTATGTGATGAAATAAAGTCTAGGAAAAAAAGTGAAAATAAGTTACATCAACCTTATAAATCGCCACATAAGTGAAAATAAGTTTCCTCCAAAAGGCTTTTGTACATAAAGTTTTTTAAATTTGAAAACATTCGGTGAATAAGTCAATGCTTTCGCCTCAATAATTTGAATGCCAATGGAATCTTATAAAGCAAAAATATCCAAACATCCAAGGGGCATAGTTATAGGATTTTTCCAAGTTTTAGGTAGCTTTAGATAACCTCTAAACCCCTGGACATGGAGGAACTGTACCTTTGAAAATGAGACTTGACCTCGACATGGAGAGACTATACCTTTGAAATTGAAACTTGAACTATGCGAGACATCAAAATTACTGCACATCATAATTTGCACAAGCGACACCATTTTTCCTGTTGACCATTCTCATGGGTCCTCTTGTAATCTCATGTATTGAAGATCATTGAATGGGAAAATAAGGTGGACAAGTGAAGAAAATATTTTGTTTCAAGTTTTTAATATCCCAAGTCAATCTTCGTATTGAATATCGATAGTATATAGTCAGGATGTCCATTAGGATCTTGTTGCTTAATTTTCATGACATAATGGATGCAAAAGCCAACCCTCTTCCACATACATATTGTAGCTCAAGGGGCACAAGTTTTGATATATGTAACAATTCCATTGAGTTTCTTTTTACCTTTTCTCTTCACTACATGTAAAGGAAAAAGCATGGTACCCTTCACTCCTTGCAGATCCCAAAACCATCACGATGGAATGTGGAGGCCCTCTGAGTCGTAAGCTTTGACATATAAAACTGAAAATTACAATCCACTGAACACAAAGTCGTTTTCTTATTGTTACATTTCTTTGCAAAATAACTAATATAAGTATGACCTCTCATTAGACTCCCATAAACCTTTCTTCAACCTTCAAATTCACATACGTTTTTCTCTTTTTCAAGTTCTGCAACTTCGGTTAGCTCCATTAGAAGAGCTCATTATAAAAGGTTTTTTTAAAACCATGGCGATGGCCAGGCCTATTGATTTTTTAAATGCCAACCAACCTTCAAATCACCCATGTGTTTTCCAGTGCAATGTCTTTCTGGCTCACGGAGTTTGGGTTTTCAGATGTACAAACCAAGTGTCTGGTGGACCTACACAGTTGTGTTTCAGATGATATGCATGACCGCCAAGTGTCCCATGGAAACCGTGGAACAAGATGGTTGGAACGATACAAATGTGTATGACAAACTATGAAAGTTGGCTAAGAGATGTTGCTGAGAGTTCTTTTCCCATCGAATTTGGCGTTGGATAGAAATCATCATTATTGATGATTTATTGCAGCAATCTTCTGTAACTATATGGAAACATAAACCAAGTGGGGAAATAGAATTGTACGTGTTGATTATCACAAAGACGATGCATTTGACAGTATTCAAATGAGGAGGTTGCAACTTGTTGATACTGAAGCTTCTCTCTTGGAACACGATATAATGACAATGAAGTTCTTGAATCTCATATGGATTTGCTTGAACAAACATCCCAACTCTTCTCTACCTTCTTGGATCCTAATGAAGAATTTAAGGATTCTACAAGAGTCAGGGAGCGCAGCAGAAATGTTTTGGCAAGGTGAATCACAGGTAAATAGAAATTCGTTATTCACAGGTAAACATAAATTCATTGTATTAAAGTCTGTATGTTTATTTTGTATTAAAATATCCATATATGTAAATATCTAGCTTATGGTACATGCAAAAATTTTGTAGGCATCTTGGAAGCAATACACAAAGAACTTTCCCATCTCATGGCTGTCAAACCCGAACCCAAAAAGGATGGAAAAGCCTAGGTATTTTCACATGAGGATCTGTAGAGCATGCATTACCTACATGCATCAATATGTGAATCGATGATACTTTATCAGCTAGTCCTCCTTGACTCGAAGCATGCTCTCCACAACGATGTTCTCCCTGATGGGACTATCATGTGCAGAGGAACTCGAGTGACTTACCACCCATATGCCATGGCTTGTAGGGATACCATATGGGGTACCAACTGCCTCGAATTCAAATTAGAAATATGGCTGAACAAGGATGGGCATTTTATCTTACAGAGTCCCTTCAAATTCTGAGTCTTCCAAGTCAGCATGTGGGTCTATCAGATATGGCGTTTATTTAGATGAAATATGTTGCAACAACTGTGGTTTCTATGTTTAGATTGAAGCTCTTGGTTGAATATTTGACTATTCTATCTCAACACCATTCATATATTTTTCCACTCAATCCTTCTTGCTTTGTCTTTTTTGATTTACATTTTCCTTTTATATCACCTTTAACATCATAAATGTTTCTTGACTCACTTAGCTTGGATTTCAAACTTCACTTAAAATTCAACATTAATGACTTGAATCCAACTATTTACCACAATAATCTCTCAACTTTTAACTTGACTTTAACACTCTCAACATGTGCACTCATTTAACATGTACAAATTTTAAAGGACCTTTAATCAAAATATTACTTTCACGATCTATAGTTTGGATGGCCATTGAAAATAAACTTTTTACACTCCCTTATTTCATCATGACTCATATTTCATTTACAATCACGTAGCTTTCATGTAACCCAAATCAAATTACTTGCATATGACCCATATCACCATTAATCAAACGTTTACCAAAATACCAAGACATTCTCTTCTCTAGCTAGGTGACCAAACAAAAGACATTTTCTTCATGTCAAGAGACAATCCACCATATAAAAAATGAATGTAATAAGCCTGACATTGGCTAGAAGCATAGCATTATCGAGACCTCACATCTTAATGTGTCTCATGCCCTTTAATCCGCTCTCATACTTCACTATTGTGAATAGAATATTATTCAGTTCAGGGCTACTAATCAAAACAACACCTCTGTTTTTTAATAAACCAGTTGCACCTTTTCGGAAGAACATATCAAAATCCACCCTTTAAGGGATGTTTTTGTTACGGAAGGATGTGGCTAATCTAGACAGTAATACACAGGAAGGAGGCTGCTAATCGCAACTCCTTTCTTTAGTAATTTCTAGGCATCCCAACCTGAGGCCCCTTTGTTCACGCGGCCATATTTTCTTACTCTCTTCTCCTCTTTGCAAACTTCAGCTTGGGACTAGAAAAAGCAACGAATCCTCTCAAGCACAGATAGATGGCAGTCTCTTCCTCTGCAGGCGGCTCCTTGAACTGTAGTGATTTCTTCCACTGGATGATAGAAGATGACCCATAGACTTCCACATTGCACATTCATTCCAAACACTAGCGATTTGAGCCAACAATTACAAACTGGACACAAACATTTCTTACCACAGATTGAGGATGCAAACATTTTCCACCATAAATACTGAATAATGTCTGATGATTTCTCTCCCCATGTAAATTTCTGTGCTTTGAGTGCTATACCATAGCCTTTGGAGCAATCCTATCCCAAAGAAATTTCATTAGGTAGATATGAGTTTGGATGGGGAGCCTCACTAGATGCAACCATAAGTAAAGAACCCACCAAGCACAACTACGCCACCACCACCATCATTCCTGCCTCACTAAAGTGGAGAAGATCATAGACATCATGTCGTTGCTTCACAGATACGTTAACCATGTTTCCAGGAAGATGTTGTCGTCACAGATATGTTATAAAGTCTATGGACACGGGGAGGTTCCTCACAAGTCGTCAGCAGACGACGAAACCTGTTGAGCAACAACCGCTTAAATAACACCTTCGGTGTAATTACTTACAAAAATCCTTTTGTTTTTTTTCTAACAGAAACTGTAAAAGAGTGTATATTAAATGGGTTGTGCAAAGCCATTCAATACAAAAATATAGTAGTAAGAATATGATAATTGGAGAAGATAGTCTAAAACAAAAACAGGCCAAAGAGAGGGCCTTCTAGAGCCGATATAGAAGTTCTTATTCTGAATTATAATAGTAGTAGTGTAAATTCAAATAAATTGCTCATTTAAAACTATACAAAAAAACATGTACTATATTGAATTCATTTGGGTTTGCCTGGAAACCCCACAGGCTAGGTGACAAAGTCTTCATCCATTCTATGAGAAGTTGTTCCATGATTATCTTGAGTGTGACTTCCCTGGTTTAGTTGAACCAATTTATGGAGATCTTCCTGGATGCGGTCGATTGTGCCCATCATCTCTTTCAGGTTCCTATCATGGTCATCAATTCTTGAATCTTGGTAACTAGTCTGAGAGGAGATGTAGCGCACATCATCCGCAAACTACTTGACATCTTTTGTCGTTTCCCTATTGTTAGTAATTTCAATAGCCACGAAATCTGCCAAACACTGAATATTTACCTTCAAATCATCAAAACCTTCCTTAACATTGCGTTGAACTGGGTCCATGCCTCTGCGCTCCATGCCAAATAAAGGGGGGAGGGATTGTTGCTACGTAAATTCTAACTAAAATCATGAGGAAAAGCAGTGAGCCTATCCACAAATTCACTGACAAGCAACTGAAACAAAGCACCCTCTACAGGAGCCACACAATTTTGTATGGACTCGAGAGGTAGAACACAGGGCCTATCCACTATGTCACTGAGAAGAAACGAAGAGGGAGGGCCTTTCTCTTGGGACACGAAGGAAAATAGTGCAGCCTCAGGGTGCATAAGTAGAGAGGAGAAGTGGCACTCGAGCTTGCCAAAACTAGAATCCAAAGGCAAGTTAAAGCCAATTAAAGGCGGGGTAAAGTTGATTACAAAATCCAGAGGTTGAGAGAAACTCAGAGACATGAAAAATGTGGAGAAAGACCACCCATATGAAGGCCTGAAGGGATATTGCAGAGAGGTCTGCAACTCGATGCCAAGAGAGAGCTTAAATCTCGAGAGAAACAAAAACATACATAGAGGAGGAAGACAAAGGGTATTCAAATCCTGTATGAGAGCCATTGCACGTGTGAAAGAATAGACAACGGCGTGGGAGAAAAGCATGAAGTGAAGGAAAGGAAGGATGGCATTTAAGAGAAGGGACATAACATAATGGAGGGAGGGTGGGGGAAACCACGCGTCCCAGCATGAGTTACTCGGGCTACCAGGAGGAAGCCCTAAAACCAAATCCAAATTCGGGAGCATATATTTAAAACCAAAGCCAAAGCCTAACTATGGAGAAGAAGGCCCTTGGAAATACTTAAGGAATAGATTTAAAACAAACCTCTGTACCATTGAAAGAGATGGAACCTTGAGGGAGAGAGGTGCCTCTATTTGTCAATGAATCAGCCTTTGCATTGTTCAATCTTAGTATGTGGTAGTAGGAGATGCTAGGAGGAAGAGGTAGATGAGTGATCATGTTGTGAAATCTCCTCCATTTTATGGAGCCTACTGAATAACTTGTTTGCATCTAGAGGATAACATGGTGAGAATCCCCGAAAACTAGCAGGCTTGAGATGATTATTTGATCTAGCATTTCCAGTCCTTGAAAAAGCGCTAGCCACTTGACCTCATTGTTGGTCTTGTATCCCAATCCCCACACAAAGGTCTTTACAGTTTGTCCTCTAGGGTCAAGGATGACCCCTCCCGCACTTGCCTCCCCTAACAAAAATCCTTTTGTTGAGCCCCCTCCCAATACATATTTCCAATTAAAAAACCCCTACTTTTACAATATATTCCATATTTTTATTAGAAACCCCTTTTTATACCTGCATAACCTATTCCCCGCCCCCTAATACCTACAATATATTGACCTTATTTTTCACAATTAAAATCCCCCATTTATGAATGGATGTGATAAGATATTGCTCAACAAAGTGAATCCCCATAAATTCACAATCAAATTAGTATTCACAACCCCATTCAATATAACTTTCTTTTTCCAATTACTCTCTTTTGTAATGTCCTTTATTGAAATAATCTTCACAAAAGCCAAATGCAACCCCTATATCACAAGAAAATTTGCAAACAAAGGAATTGAAAATCCTTTTGAAATACCACTTAGTCTAGATAGAAACTTTTTGTTTCAAATAAAAAATATCTACACATTCATATAATTTTGGAATAATTCATGACCTTATTAAAAGATTAAATCTAGATTAGTAATGTATAAAGATAAGCATTCAAATGTGGAGAAGTATAAATCTTCCTTAGGGATTTTAAAAGGTGGTTTTGTGAAGGTGTGTTCATATACAAAGGAAAATTATTCTTTTCTTAACAATTCACAACTACCTCTATTATGAATCATTTTAGTTATTATACATCCAATGGCATTAAATCATATTATCCAATTTTTAAATCCTATTATTCAATTTTTAGACTTTACACCTTTCAAATTCTATCTTAAATAATCAATTAAGATGGACAGATTCCACATGTTGAAACCATTTAACATATTAGTGTGTCCCCCAAATCAGCTCATCATGCCATATGTTCTTTGATCACTAGTCACAATTCTCATGTTGGTTATTTTGTTAAGAAAAAGCTTTTATTGCCGTCGGATAAGCTTTTCCCTTCCAAACATTTTTACGAATTTTTTTCTTGGATCTAGAAGTACGCTTTTTTGGAACTGTCATAAGGAACAATGGGTTTAATTCATATATTGTGATGTGAAAGACATCTTATGTATTTCATTTATTCATTTCTCTCGTAGATAACTCCGCATATTCTTTATCGGAGTCTGCTGCAAATTGAATCAATCCATTCTCTCGACGAAAACATAAAATAATAATGGAATCTACCAATTCAATTTCCAGGTAAATTTCCATGAGATATTCTCATCCATTTTATAAAATATATTCATATAACGACCGATATGTGGCTAATGTAGTTGGGACTTTTCCATGAGGGCTTACCCCAACATGAAAAATTGGGGTAAATCTAAAGAACCTCAATTCTTAGGGTTTAGTGTATTTGAGTCTTTTGATGGATTTCATAAAAATTGGGGTAAATCCAAAGAACCTCAATTCTTCAGGTTTAGCGTATTTGAGTTTTTCTTTTTTATGGATTTCATAACCAAAACTTGGTGCAACTCTATTACATCCTTTGTCATTCTATAATATTAAAAAAATCATGACAGCCTTTAGACATTTTTGATGTCTTCTAAGACAAATAAAACTAAATAAATGACTTTTATTAAACTTTTAAACATAAATTCATTTATTGAATTTTTTATTATTATTATTATTTTGTTTGATCATTTTGATATCCAAGATGTTGTTGCATCATATATTTGTATACATAGATAAATAAAATGTCGAACAATATATATATATATATATATATAT